>JAWPHD010001971.1:0-282563 GCA_037043455.1 Cyrtodaria siliqua
TATTTATCGGGGGGTTGGGACCGGTTCAAATAAAAAATGTATATTTAAATAATGTACGTCCCATGGCAAGCAAACGAAAAAAAAAAGTTTTGTCCCCATGGTTTTGTCGCGACAAAAAAAGTACCTGTCCCATGCCATTTTGCCACCGGTCCCAACACCCCCCAACCCCACCTCCACCCGAATAAATATTACCTGGTCCCTTGACACCCAACCTACAAATATACTTTGTATTGTGGTTGTTGTTTTATTATCGATTCTCACTGAGTATGTACACTGCTATTCTCAATTACTATAACATGAATTAAACTAGTTATCAATCTTACCAACGCACTATATATATATTATATATATATATATAATATTATATACACATGTATAATGCTCTGTTTTCTGTCGTATCCTATCCTCTTCACGCTAAATTTACAAAACTTAACCATCTCAGCGTTTTGATATGATAGGATAAAGACACAGAGAACACATTACCAACTCGAAACCTACCGACCTCCAGAACCTATCTCTCTCACTTTCGCTTTCAGAAAGAGATAGCGGATGGACTACGTCGGTCACCTTATCTATACTGTACGCACTGTGCATGCGTTATTATTATTATTATTATTATTATTGACTTATAGCACGCTTATTTCTCCCCCCCCCCACCCCCCCCCCCCCCCACACACAACACCCAACCCCCGTATCCCATTCTCTCCACTCTCCTCACTCCACCCACTGCTGTACCGTTCTACTTTTATCTCATTACCCATGATATGCCAAACCTAGATTGTACCATTGTACCCTTGTACCCGTCAATGGAAAAAATGTAACTGCTATTTTTCCTCATGTTGTTACCATGCAAAATGTAACCTGAGTGAAATAAAGTATATGTTTTTGTTGTTGTTGTTGTTGTTGTTGTTGTTGTTGTCAGTGAATCATTTAAACAACCAACAATGTACATCGAACGTCCGTTGTCTCGAATGAAGTTCTCTTCAACAAGGAAACAAAGAACGCGTGAGAGTAAACAAAAGCAAGTACCACAGTCTTCAGCAAAGAAACATAGAACGCGTGAGAGTAAACAAAAGCAAGTACCACAGTCTTCAGCAAAGAAACATAGAAAGCGTGAGAGTAAACAAAAGCAAGTACCACAGTCTTCAGCAAAGAAACATAGAAAGCGTGAGAGTAAACAAAAGCAAGTACCACAGTCTTCAGCAAAGAAACATAGAAAGCGTGAGAGTAAACAAAAGCAAGTACCAGTCTTCAGCAAAGAAACATAGAAAGCGTGAGAGTAAACAAAAGCAAGTACCAGTCTTCAGCAAAGAAACATAGAAAGCGTGAGAGTAAACAAAAGCAAGTACCACATTCTTCAGCAAAGAAACATAGAAAGCGTGAGAGTAAACAAAAGCAAGTACCACATTCTTCAGCAAAGAAACATAGAAAGCGTGAGAGTAAACAAAAGCAAGTACCACAGTCTTCAGCAAAGAAACATAGAAAGCGTGAGAGTAAACAAAAGCAAGTACCAGTCTTCAGCAAAGAAACATAGAAAGCGTGAGAGTAAACAAAAGCAAGTACCACATTCTTCAGCAAAAAAACATAGAAAGCGTGAGAGTAAACAAAAGCAAGTACCAGTCTTCAGCAAAGAAACATAGAAAGCGTGAGAGTAAACAAAAGCAAGTACCACAGTCTTCAGCAAAGAAACATAGAAAGCGTGAGAGTAAACAAAAGCAAGTACCAGTCTTCAGCAAAGAAACATAGAAAGCGTGAGAGTAAACAAAAGCAAGTACCAGTCTTCAGCAAAGAAACATAGAAAGCGTGAGAGTAAACAAAAGCAAGTACCTGTCTTCAGCAAAGAAACATAGAAAGCGTGAGAGTAAACAAAAGCAAGAACCAGTCTTCAGCAAAGAAACATAGAAAGCGTGAGAGTAAACAAAAGCAATTACCAGTCTTCAGCAAAGAAACATAGAAAACGTGAGAGTAAACAAAAGCAAGTACCAGTCTTCAGCAAAGAAACATAGAAAGCGTGAGAGTAAACAAAAGCAAGAACCAGTCTTCAGCAAAGAAACATAGAAAGCGTGAGAGTGAACACAAACAAGTTTCACAATCTGCTATCAAATCTAAATGGATTAATTACAATGCGTAAGTGCAATAAACGTGCATGTTACATCATCAATCATAATTCCATTCAGGAATTCTATGTGTAAGAAAAACAACACAGATATATGTAAAAAAACAATAAACATTCAATAAAAATATTCCAGTCTCGAGTGTGGGGGTGGGGTGGGGGTGGGGGAGGGGGGCAACATAGCTATGTGTAAGAATGAGTTTGAACTTTCCAGAATTTTATCAAGCCAGGTGATGCTTAGGTTTCCACGAGAGAACGATGCGTGAAGGTCAAGGTCATTACGATAACGTGTTTGGAAAAGATTGAACTACGGATAATTAAGGCTATTGAAAATTAATAAAAGTTTATCAAAGTTGAAATAATTGTGCGAGGACGTATACTTTAAACGTTGTTTAAGTTTATAAGGAATCCGTTTCACTTTTAAAAACAATTATAAAAGTGGTTTTAGGAATATTAAAACTTGGAATTTAGTTTGGAATTTTCGGTGCTAAGTTGAGCCTGAGGTTGGTAATGCCAATGCGCGAACAAAGAAAAAATGGCATCGTCATTTTCCGAAATGGGAAAGACGATAACCCTCTCCGAAATGGTAGCAAAACGTGCGAGGGAATTATATATAGTGCGCGCGGGTAAAGCTAGCGAAACGCCGGCACCGCCGATGTATTTAGCCGAGGAAGGAAATGAATTAGGGGAAATCCCTAGGAGAAAATTTGGCCGTAGGGGATATCCCTAAGGCGTGCGTTTGCCAGAACGAGGTTCTTTGTCTGGAAGCGAGCCTGATGAATGCATGGCCGAAATGGCCGATCAATGCATACCGTAAAAGTTGAATGCATTGCCGAAATGGCTGTTCCGAAATGGAACTATGCATACGGTAAAATCTACTGCATGGCCGAAATGGCCATAATCAATGCAGGAACTTCGGAAGTTAGAAATTCGTGCCTCAATCCCTATACCGATTGGCTGAGTTTTTACAAATGACGCGAAAATCTATAAATAGTTCGAAAATTAGAAGTGTAGAGAATGTGGGAAACCCACGAGAAGCTCGCTCCGTTTTACGGAAATGATATTTTATTGCTGTCTCTGAATGGCAGAAATGGTCTGATGCAGAAAAAATATTAAAAAGCGAGGAAACAACTGATTAATATTCAAGGACATGTTCTCGTAGGCTTATTTTTTGAGAATTCGGACACGAATGCGAATACACCAGCTTGCTATTTCGGGACATCCGGCCACTTAGGAATGAGGTAAGTTACCTCGCGTTTTGGCTCAATTCAATTTTAGCGAAATTTATAGGTTTGGTTTTGATTATCAACTTGTAGTTCATAATCTATAACAAACGACAGAAAAGCGGTATGATAAGTACGATCAATAGCAAATGCAACAGTTGGAAAATGATGGCAAACCGATAGATATCTACTTGGTATATATTTGTATTGATAATTGTAAACAACGAAACCGAAAGTAGAAATCGTAAATCGGAACGAACGGGGAGGTTTTGTTCCGAAATTGAAAAGTATCAAGACAATTGCAGAGAAACATAAAATGAATTTATTCATAAGTTGATGAATTAATGAAGATGGATACGGAATAGGAAACATCATGATACATGCGTTGCCACACAACGCTAAATCTGTTCAGGTTACCTGACTGATAAGTCACAGAGCAAACAAACCCATAGCCTTAGGGAACAGGCAATATTTATTGGGGTGTTGGGACCGTTGCAAAATGGCATGGGACAGGTACTTTTTTTGTCGTGACAAACCATGGGACGATACTTTTTTTCCGCTAGCTTGCCATCGGACGTACACTTTTTTTAAAGTCAAATTCTTTAACCCCCAAAAAAACTTTAAACAATTACAAATATTGAAGCAGTGATCTTAGACCATAAAAGGCCCCCTTAATAATTACCAAAAATATAGGCTTCTGGCGACTGTTTGCTGCAACTCTGCGGCAAACATTGCTGCACAGCTGCGGCAGACAAGTTTGCGGCGAAGTTGCGGTACACTTTTACCCTGCAAATGAAGTATGCGGCAAAGTTGCAGCAAACAAATATGCAAATGAGGTTCTGGTGATGTTCACCGCAACTTTGCCGGAGACCTCATTTACATAGTAAAAGTGTGCGGCAACTTCTCAGCACACTTCATTTGCATAACACTTTTAGCTGTAATCTTCTGGCGATGTTTTGGCGATGTTTGCTGCTACTTTGCCGCAGACCTCATTTACATTGTAAACATTTTGCAGCAAAAAAAATTTCTCTGCAATGTTCTGGTGATGTTTTTCAAAATAAATAATGGACTGAAATTATTAAATAGAACAATGGTGCGCCGTTTGTAAAAAAATAAAATATATAGCTTGAAAACATTGTGGTTTTTTTTAATATTTAACATGGACTGTATCATATTTAAATAAATTGACACAATTTAAATAAATCGACACTTTTTAAATAAATCGACACTTTTTAAAGTATATCCTTACGTTTTAGATTATATTCTCACGATTTAAATAAATGGTTTTGATTTAAATAATTATTTGTGAATTCTAAATAAATGGACCTCCTACTAAATGTGCAACAATTTAATTAAATTCACTATATTTAAATAAATCCACACTATTTAAATAAACTGACACTATTTAAATAAATCCTCTCAAAATAAAATCTGTCATTTCTGCATTACTCTCATTTTCATGGAGATGTCGAGCGTTGTCATTTTGCATTACTCCCATTTTTATGAAGATGTCGAACGCTGTCATCTTTGCATTACTCCCATTTTCATGGAGATGTCGAGCACTGTCATTTCTGCATTACTCCAATGCTCATGGAGATATCGAGTACTGTTGAGCGCTGCCACTTCTGCATTACTCTCATTTTCATGGAGATGTCGAATGCTGTCATTTCTGCATTACTCTAATTTTCATGGAGTTGTGAAACGTTGTCATTTCTGCAGTATACTCACATTTTCATGGAGATGTCGACTGCTGTCATTTTTGCATTACTCTCATTTTTATTGAGATGTCGAGCGCTGGCATTTCTGCATTACTCTCATTTTCAAGAAGATGTCGAGCACTGTAATTTCTGCATTACTCCAATTTTCATTGAGATATCGGCGCTGTCACTTTTGCATTACTTTCATTTTCATGAAGATGTCGAGCACTGTCATTTCTGCATAACTCTCATTTTCATGGAGATATCGAGTGCTGTTGAGTACTGTCATTACTCTAATTTTCATGGAGTTGTAGAGTGTGGTCATTTCTGCATTACTCACATTTTCATGGAGATGTCGAGTGGTGTCGTTTCTGCATTACTCCCACTCTTATGAAGATGTCGAACGCTGTCATTTTTGCATTACTCCCATTTTCATAGAGATGTCGAGCACTGTCATTTCTGCATTACTCCAGTTTTATGAAGATGTCGAATGCTGTCATTTTTGGACTACTCCCATTTTCATGGAGATGTCAAGCGCGTTCATTTCTGCATTACTCTCATTTTCATGGAGATGTCGAGCACTGTCATTTCTGCATTTCTCTCATTTTCATGGCGATGTCGAGTGCAGTCATTTCTGCATTACTTCCATTTTTATGAAGATGTCGAACGCTGTAATTTTTGCATTACTCCCATGTTCATGGAGATGTCGACTGCTGTCATTTTTGCATTACTCTCATTTTTATGGAGATGTCGAACGCTATCATTTCTGCATTACTCTCATTTTCATGAAGATGTCGAGCACTGTAATTTCTGCATTACTCCAATTTTCATTGAGATATCGGCGCTGTCACTTTTGCATTACTCTCATTTTCATGAAGATGTCGAGCACTGTCATTTCTGCATTACTCACATTTTCATGGAGATGTCGAGTGCTGTCGTTTCTGCATTACTCCCATTCTTATGAAGATGTCGAACGCTGTCATTTTTGCATTACTCCCATTTTCATGGAGATGTCGAGCACTGTCATTTCTGCATTTCTCCCATTTTCATGGCGATGTCGAGTGCAGTCATTTCTGCATTACTTCCATTTTTATGAAGATGTCGAACGCTGTAATTTTTGCATTACTCCCATTTTCATGGAGATGTCGAGCACTGTCATTTCTGCATTACTCTCATTTTCATGGAGATGTCGAGCACTGTCATTTCTGCATTACTCCAATGTTCATGGAGATATCGAGTACTTTTGAGCGCTGCCACTTCTGCATTACTCTCATTTTCATGGAGATGTCGAATGCTGTCATTCTGCATTACTCTAATTTTCATGGAGTTGTGGAGCTTTGTCATTTCTGCAGTATACTCACATTTTCATGGAGATGTCGACTGCTGTAATTTTTGCATTACTCTCATTTTTATGGAGATGTCGAGCGCTGTCATTTCTGCATTACTCTCATTTTCATGAAGATGTCGAGCACTGTAATTTCTGCATTATTCCAATTTTCATTGAGATATCGGCGCTGTCACTTTTGCATTACTCTCATTTTCATAAAGATGTCGAGCACTGTCATTTCTGCATTACTCTCATTTTCATGGAGATATCGAGTGCTGTTGAGTACTGTCATTTCTCTAATTTTCATGGAGTTGTAGAGTGTTGTCATTTCTGCATTACTCCCATTTTCATGGAGATGTCGAGTGCAGTCGTTTCTGCATTACTCCCATTCTTATGAAGATGTCGAACGCTGTCATTTTTGCATTACTCCCATTTTAATGGAGATGTCGAGCACTGTCATTTCTGCATTACTCCAGTTTTATGAAGATGTCGAATGCTGTCATTTTTGGACTACTCCCATTTTCATGGAGATGTCGAGTGCTTTCATTTCTGCATTACTCTCATTTTCATGGAGATGTCGAGCACTGTCATTTCTGCATTACTCTCATTTTCATGGAGATGTTGAGCACTGTCATTTCTGCATTACTCCCATTTTCATGGAAATTCAGTGATGAACTGATATAACAAGTTGTACTCTATAATATCATAGAGTTGTATATGCAAGATTACATTGTATAAATAACGTTTTTTATGCAAGATTACAATGTGTAAATAACATGGTAGATGTATGTATCTATATATATATACAGTTGATCAAGGAATATTGTTTTTTATAACAATGTACATGTAAGCCGCAATATTCAGTGATGTTAAATAATGACTGTGTGAAGCTCTAAAATCTCCTGGAAACCTAAGTATCACCTGGTTTGATAAAATTGTATAATTAATCGAGACTTGATGAAGATTGATTATAATTTTATCAAACCGGTGATTACTAAGGGTTTACACGCCCATCAAATTACTACTATATATATATATTTATATATATAATTGTTGCAATTTACCCACCCTTATTCAGCACAGTAATTATTAATTCTCTACAGAATGACCTTGACCTTCACGCATCGTTCTCTCGTGTAAACCCTAAGTAATCACCGGTTTGATAAAATTATAATCAATCTTCATCAAGTCTCGATTAATTGTACAATTATTTTATATCAAGGAATGCTACCTCATCCATCAATTCGTTTGTGGCTATGAAGCAATGTGAACGTGTCATCCATCAAAACTTATTTTCTACGGACGCCTACTCAAGAATATGAACTGTATTTAATGCTAATATTTAGGAGTGTGATGGGAAACTTTAGGAGTGTGATGGGAAACGTTTCATGTATGAATAAGGTGAACGACCGCTGAATTTCTGGAATGTGATGTATACATAAAAAAGATTTGAAATAATCTGATTATTTGACGTGCATGCGCATGAGAGTGTGAAGTTGAGAGCGCTTAATAGAAACACAATGAAAAGAAAATTTGAAGAACGTGGACTTAGCGATATTGATGATGATGAAGCATTATTAAATGCTGTGTGCGAGTACGAAAACAGTCTGAATAAAAGCTAGAATACAGCTGCAAATACAATTGTGAACACACATGTGGATGTACATGTGTTTGTGTGTAATGTCTGTGAAAAGAAATTTAAAACCATGCAACAGCTTATTAAGTACAAACTCTCACATAGCGTAATAGTGATGTGTGATATATGTAGTATGCAGTGTAATAGACGAGATAACTTAGTGCGACATCAACGTAAAGTCCACGGTCAGCAGACATCCACTTCAACTTAAACACGAAACGAGGACACTTGCAACAACATCAAGGAGATAGTTCGGAAAAAAAACGAGTAATATTCAATGCAAACATTGCCTAGAAGTATTTAACGATTATTCCTCTTTGTTACATCACGTGGAAGCGATACACCCGATAAATCAAAAGGGCGGGAAAAAAGAAGCCAAACACATGCAACGTAGGAACATTCAAAATGAAAGCAACGAAAGCAATGAAACCAGGGAAGAAAGTGCTCTAGATAATGGAGTTTTAAACAGAAATATTTACCCGACAAATGACGAAAAATATGATGTGTTGACTTTCTTTACTAATGTGCTATCGCAAATAAGATTTTTTTAGTATCTAGAATTAAGAGAAATGGAGGTATTAAATGGAATGTGTGTATTCAGATTGAAATGCAGCGAGATGGTCATGAAGGTCAATATGATATAGCATCTCCTTATTTACGAAGTAAAACGTTTCACGTATTAACTGAGGATACATTTAGTGAACATGATTTGAATGAGACTTTGCAAAAAATGCACGCTAGTATAGAGGAATTTTTGAGAGAAGGATCTGGAAAGTATGTAAAAACGGTGATCAAATTAGAAATACATACTGTTGTGTACTCACCCATCGCAGGGTCATCTTATATACTACTTCCAAAAACTCTAGCGAAGATTAAATATATTCTGAACATTGAAAATATGGATGATAAATGTTTCTTGTGGCGCATTCTCGCGTCGTTACATCCAGCATCTGTTATGCCAGCACGTGTAAATCATTATCAGCCCTTTAAACATAAACTCAATATGAATGGAATGGAATATCCGATGACTTTGTCTCAAATAAATTAGTTTGAACAACAAAATTCAAATATTTCGATTAATATATTTGGATTTGTTGACAATGACATCATCCCACTGCTGAGAAGCACATCAAACGCACACCGATTGCATCACGTTAACTTATTACGGTTGAAAAATGCAGAAAATTTAAATGATTGCCTTATCATGGATCTAAACGGATCTTTATTGCATAAATATGCACATGTAATTGTAATTTGTTTCTGACACAGATTTACCAATAAATTTGTATTTGTATTTGAGCATGTTCTTAATTTAATGATTTCATTTCCAACCCAAATACAGTCTACCCATTCAAACATATCTACTGTGTTATCATTTAATATCATCGTTTGAAATTCATGAATTAGTTGACCAGGTAAACGCGCATATAAATCTCTTATTTTGAGAGCATTGTGTTGACGGTTCTTATTTAAAGTAACAATGATAAAGTCTATACAGACAGTTTGTAACGATTTCGGAATATGTTTACTCATCTCAATCAAAATCTAAGGTTGCGGAACATCCATTTCAAATTTTCGTTCAGATTCTTGCATTCTATTTACTTCTTGTTCAAATAATCGCTTCTTAGCCAGAGCATACACGTCTTTTCCTGGTGAGGATTTATCTTTAAAACAGTCGCATCCCTTGACAATCGAACTTTGCTCGTGAGGACATTTTTCACTGTGCTGCCTTTTATTTCAAAATCTTCATATTCGTTTACCGTTTTAGTTGGAGTTTTTTCTGATGCGGATGTCTCTGTAGTAGGGTCGCTTACACTACTACGTATGTTAAAACACGAGCGTAGTCTCGCTCGCTTTTTATTATGTAGCTTAATTACTGCTCACATGACGATTACAATGTAATATAGTTAGCCACACATTACAAACAGAACAGTATATATCTCTAATGTTATTTATTTTAATTGTGCTCATGATTTGGTTTCACATAACACACGATATATGCATTTCTTTTATTATTAATATACTTTAGTTTACAAACAATAAACGAGTACTTATTAAACGCTATTTCTCTATCACACCATTTGACACATAGTAAAAAGGTTTTGCAATGGTTATATTGGTATTTGTATTCAATCACTGTATCAGTTTGTTCTTTTATTCATGGTTTGCTTCTAAAAGCGAAGATAAAAATTGAACACTCACTTTATTATCGCAAATAGATTCAAATAATCCTCGCGTTAATTGTACACTCTTTTTATCATTATGTATACATATATGCATACCATTTCCATTTCGTTTCAAAACCACGTGAACATTTTCAGTTAAACTACAAGATAATTCTATGTTTCTCCAACTGACAATGTATACTTTGAAACTCGTTAGATTCCAAACAAAAATTTACGACGTCTTATTGCGCTTGTGTCATTCTACTCCCTTACAGTCTCGACATATATATCACTGATTGCACACTGCTTTAAAAATGGTGTGAGGTGGCATAACCCAGGCCACCAATGAGCACACCGGCTGTATCTATTTACTATAGTATCAAAGTGTTGGTCATTGGTTAATGCGTTAGTGTAATGGTTTGCCCACTTAATCAAATAGTATATTTCGAATATCTCAGCATCGGCCCAAGGTTGCCTTTCATGTTCATTAATCCAGGATGCATCAGTATCATTCATATTACACCTTTTTATTCGGGATTCAGGATAGACTTTTCTGAGTTCGATCTATAACTAGCAGACCATCGACTTTCACCGACAGACCGTCGACCATCATCGAGTTGCCTATAAAACAAAGATTGATTCGATGTAGTTGCTAACACTGGTTCTCTTACTGGCGCTCTTACTGGTGCTTCCGCACCATATGGATTCATGCAAGCTGACTGTTCTTCTGCGTAAGGCTCTCTCCTATATTCTTCACTGGATATGTCATCATTCTATATAAATAAATAAAAAATAAATGATGAACAATTTTTAAAAGGTGAATGATACTATTTTAAATACATTTTTTTAATTTCTTTAAACAATTACATAAACATACCTGAAAAGTTGACATTTCTTCACCATGCAGGTCAATTTCTGATAAACGCATCTTGAGCTTCTGGTATTCTTCACAATTTAAACAAAATGATTTACTTATAGTCTTATCAAAACTGCCAGTTTGAAAGCATTTCGAATTATCGCTTAGATGCACATACGCCTTGCCATTTACAAATTTCCTTACTTTTTCCAAAATGAGTTCTGGTTTTGTAAGATACCCGTCTTTATCGTGAAATAATTCCATAATGTTTATATATGTGTATATGAAGTAAAAAAGCTGCATTTTAAATACTTTTTCTAGATACTCCACGCGTATACCTTTGACATTTTTTTACGACTTCAGTCTATCAATGTCATTTTTTACGACTTCAATCTGTCATCAAGAGAAGGAAACATATTCCTATATATCTATCAAAATGAAAATAACTGATATGTTTTCAAATTATGACAACGCATCATGTATTATTCATATGGATTCCACGACTCAGTTTTGTCTCAATTTTGTCTTTCATCTTCAGAAATAACATATCTTTGGTTGACAAAGAGTGATATGTTTTATGATTATTAACTTCACTGTCATGATGTTTGCGTCATTAAACAACTAAGCAACATTAGTGTCAACATGTTGATACAAATTTTACATTTATTGATATAATCAACTTGGTAAATTGTAGAAAAAAACAATCTGTTTAGTTAACTGGTAACATAAGACATAAGGTTGTTAAAGTTCTTCTATCACGGTGGAATATGATCATAGCATACAAACATTAACATATCGATCATAAACTCTTTCTGTGGTTTTAAAATATAATCCAGATAAGTTTTGTAATGGCCAAGACAATTTTGAACATGAAACTGTGGAAATATTCAGTAATATTCAGTAATAAACTGAATCAAAATTGCGATGAATTTCGTAAGTTATTTCTAGAAATGCTAGGGGATAGTACCTGTACAGCGACAGATCTTTTGAACAACTTGCCCTTAGAGTTACTAATAGTGTGTTTAGACTTTTACGATTGTAAAGAATTGGAAACTTAAATAATTTTGGAAATTGTAAACTGCAAAAAAAAACATTTCGCCGTTGGAAATCAACTACAAATCACTTCTTTATTTATGGACAGAGATTATTTAAACAGTTTTATAAAAGGCTATCGCATACACAGTGCTTTAGTAAAATTAACACAGGCGACTAATTTTCAATCATAGAACGGAGTTTCTATAATAAAAAAAAAGCGCTCCGCCTTTTAAACACAAGCTAAATGCAAAACTGTTATTCGCTGCCGGAACGGCAGCAAGGTTGGGATCACGTGGTTTCAAATTGACGTCACCGATGGAAAAACAACCCGCTTCGAAGTAAGATTTTCTTTATATTTTCCGTATTACTTCTCGCATTTTCATGTAATATAGCCTAAAGTATCCGGAATTTTCTGCACTTTATTCCGTAACTTTGATTGTAGATGAATGTTCCACAGATTTTTTGTTTAAGCCGCCACCAATTCCGAAATGTAGTTTTTCGAGTCGGTCTCGTACACTGGAATGAAGAGGTTTTCATGATATTCGTCATAAAATGTACTCATTTGCTTTATAGCCAAAAAAGTCATAACTACCACAGTTTAAAAGATACATGTGCTACAGTGAAAATAATTATGGAATTTCGAAAATGATCTCGAACACTGGCAGCGTGAAAAGAGATCTCGTGCACTTGTATGTTTATACTTGTTAGATTCGCTCGCGAGTTTTGTAATGCTAGGCGGTTTATTGTGTGTAAGCGATGTACTTATGAATTTTGGGCATTTGTAGGTGCCAGTGAAGTTTCTATATAACTACCAACACAACACGGGTAACATTTTGGGTAAGGTTTTCCTCAGTATTTTACTTATTACTGCAGATAGATATAACGGATGATTATATGTAATGTAGGTCGGATGGATTACATGTCACGAGAACGAACCCCAGGTGCGCCTATAAATGGTATAACAAGCGAAATCGTTGCGACATATGTTTTGTATCATGTATATGTTTGTATGTTTTGCTTTGTCCCGTACTATGAACAAAACGAAATTATCATAACCAATCGGAGGGTGTGTGTGTCTAGGCAGCAGTGCGATAAGTAACCGTGCGACAATTAAGCTGTGCATCATATCAGTTTTACTGTTTTTTCAAACCCGACAGGGAAATGTCTCCGCTATGATACGTTATTTGAAAGAATATAAAGAAAACAAAGTAACGTCTGCACATTTTCAAACAACAAGTATATTCAAATTTTTCCTTGACTTCATATTTGAAAATAAATAAATACATTTAATTTGAAATGTACTTCGTCAATTCGGAAGCATCTTTTGGTGCAACAAGAAGTTGTATTGTATAACATTTTCGTTGTGTTTTCCGAGTTACTTGTATGTTTCTATTGTCTTTCAGGTATTAAGAAGATTTTTCTTGAGCGAGGCACTGTTTTCAAAACGGTAGAGACATTTCGGCAGCATGAGTCGAATATCCTCAGACACTCAGGGCAGTACCGTTGCTTCAGAAAGCTCTTTGTGACATGAAGAAGTAACTTGAAGCGTCACACACGCGTCATACCGACTTTAACATGCATCTGGGATATTAGTATTTACATGTTCAACATGAGAAATCAAAACAGAACTTGTAGAGCATGAATACAGCTGCAGAAAAGACTAACCAATCTAACATGTTTAAGAAAAATCAGGTTTAAAACTATTGTGACAGGTGAATTCACTCAAAAACTTAAATGGTGAATTGAATGCATTCTTCATGTGCCATTTTAGAGAGCATGATTCCTCTTTATAATATATTTAACGTTTTAGTTTTACCACTTTTAACATTTCAATATTATAATAGTTTACAAATGAAATCATAAAATGTCAAGACATGTGTAAGTGTGTATTCCATTCGTTTTGGAAAAAAACTGTTTTTCAAAATAATAATGCTATTATTATATTTTGGGATGACGGTTGACTGTCTTCCTTGAATGCTACTTTCCCTGTCCGATCTTTTTATATTTCTTTACAAACATTAAGTGTTTGTTTATCGTTTTGAAAATACTTTGATAATATTAGGTCAAGCAACTGAATGACTTTTATGACCGAAACTATGTTGTCTAATTACATGTTTATTTGATGTACTGCAAGGGCTGAAACAATATGAAGCACGTTGTAAGCGTGTGATTTATATTTTTAAGTTGCATATTTAATGATCTCATTATTAGATCACTAGAAGCTGATGGGCTATTGTGATCACATTTTGTTCGTCCTTCAAGATATTCTTATGGTCAGGTCCACAACTTAATTTTGTATTGGATCTCAATGAAACGTGTTCAGAATGTTCGAAAGGCATTCAGATACGACCATTAGTAATGGAGTCATTGTCCCTGAATGTGTATATTTGTGAACCGAATCACATCTCCATTTTTCATGAGAGGATTTAGAAATTTGTATGTCTAAATTTCTAAATAATTCATACATTTCGTCTTATAAACCCCTCCCCATTGTATCAAACCTTGATATTAATCGGATCTTTAAAAGATCTACAATTTGAAACCAGTGAGATCGTTGTTTCTTTTAAATAATAAAAAATAGAGCCTTTGAATTTTTGACAGACCGTACTCAGCCCCGAAATTACCCGAGGCAAATCCCTACCTAGGACATGTACTCCGGAAAAACTGTTGATTTCCTACGTTTTAGTGCATTCCCGTGCGAATTTTTCAGTTTTATGTTGGACAAATATATTTTAGTGATTTTATTTAATTGATTTTCCATTTGAATGCCTACTTCAAAGTTTGGTAACTTCCCAAAATTCTACCGAGACTAAGAGTAACTACGGGACTGTTTGAAGAAAAAATATATACATTTGATTTTTGTGAAGCTTGGTCAAGATTCAATGATAACGAATCATTTATAAATTTTCAACCGAGATGAGTGCACATATAAACAAAAGAAAGTTAATGCCTTCCAAT
Organism: Cyrtodaria siliqua; assembly: GCA_037043455.1. Lineage (NCBI taxonomy): Eukaryota > Metazoa > Mollusca > Bivalvia > Adapedonta > Hiatellidae > Cyrtodaria > Cyrtodaria siliqua. The sequence continues at coordinate 15,011 of JAWPHD010001971.1, forward strand.
GTCATCCCTTTAGGTCCATTTGGGTCTCTTTGATGCGCTATTTTGCTTTGTTAAACTTAAGTTCGATACTTATTTGCGTGCACTAAGTGATTTTATTATGTATTTCGCTGTAAATAAGTTAATCGTTACATTTCGTTTCAAAAATGTTTCAACTACTTTGTTGTATTACGCAGTTTATTATGATTGTGTGATATACATATTGTTTAATACATCCAGTACTCCAAATTTATTTGTTTTCTATTTGACTTTACATTAATTTTGTCGGATGCATTCAACGCTGCATAATTACACAAATACGTTGAACTTCAATATTTTTATTATAAGAACATTTCTTCACTGAAAGTCTAAATGACGTTTTTTTCTGATCTTTTCTGGTGACAAACATTGCACTTGTACATACTGATAGGCATCCCTGGCACCTAACCGGCGTTTATGTAAGGTAAGCAACCTCTGATAAGAAGCCAAGGGGACATACCCACAACGACCACACCTAAACTGTTGTCTAGAGGAGCAATTTATTTAAGGTTTTAGTAGACGGGCAACGGTCGTCAAATGGTTAAAAACGCTCGTTTTATGAGAAAACTTGCAGTAGGTCACACATTTCTGCGGTCAGTGGTTTCACGGTCAGTGGTTTCACCAAGGTGCTGTTTGGTGCCAGTAAATGGGCTGATGAGCAACTGGGGTCCTCTCGACCAATAAAGGTTGCCGCCATGTATAGCTTATTAATCTTTAGGAATAACGTAAAACGGAAAAAAATCAGTTGAGAAAAAAAAACGCTTGACAATTTCTTTTTATTCAGTGAACGTATTTATTCTGCGATATTTATTTCTAACATATTACATTGTGTCTTATGCGCATTGCTGTCATGGAAAAAAACACATACATTCAGAGCATACGCATCGTCATGAGTATCAGAACTCATGGACAATTAATAAATATTAGAATATTAAGACAAATGCAAGTTGCAGTTTTGACTGCTTCAAAATGTCCAGCTTCTAACAAAAGAGTATGATAATGTACCTTTAAGTCTTGTTAAAAACAATTTACTTTCATAACGTCTTTATCATTTAAAAACTAAGACACCGCATTGGAGTGGCATTTTATTACTACTAATAGTCTAAGTCTTTTTCTTTTTTTTAGAAATTATCCGGATCCTTTCTCTAGTATCCAATGTATGGTTACTGTAACATTTCAAAAAGCATGTTTAATTCTTCATGATATCGTTGCCATACATTGTATGTCTTTGACGTGTTGTTTATCCACACAATAGGTAATCACCTCCACTATCCTACCCGAATTCTTATGTTGGTACTCTATATAAACTACCACTGGCACCTGAAATGTTCAGTAATGCATAAGTACATCGCATAAACAATATACACCGTAAAACAAAAAGCACAAGTGTACGAGATCTCTTTTCACGTAGCCAGTGTTCGAGATCATTTTCGAAATTGCATAATTATTTTCACTGTAGCATGTAACTTTTAAATTATGGTAGATATGACTTTTTTGTTTATAAAGCAACGTTGCTTGACTAGAACTGATGCAAATGAGTCCATTTTAAGACGAAAATCATGAAAACATCTTCATTCCAGTGTACGAGACCGACTCAAAGAATTACATTTCGGAATTGATGGCGGCTTAAACAAAAACTCTGTGGAACATTCATCTACAATCAAAGTTATGGAATAAAGTGCAGAATATTCCGGATACTTTAGGCTATATTACACGAAAATGCGTGAAGTAATAAGGAAAATATGAAGAAAATCTTACTTCGAAGCGGGTTGTTTTTCCATCGGTGACGTCATTTTGAAACCACGTGATCCCCCACCTTGCTTATATAGTTTTAGTAATAGCACATGGTAAGGTAGAAATGAATAGTTTCTTTGAGTTTTTCAGCTATAAACATGCTTTACAACTTGAATTCCTAGAGAACTCGTCTGAAAAAGATGAAATGACGTTTTCGTAAACCAGTCTACTGAAATCATTACTATATTAGCGACGAAACATTCAGAAGCCTCAGGAAGGTAGGGTTCAAGATTGCTGATTTCCCTTATTTTTTTTATTTTTTTTTTTAATTTTCATTGGTTTTTATTATTAAATCAAATTATTCAATGAATACAATTGGTTAAAAGTTGATCACATGATTAAAAATAAAAAGGTATATTGACCTGAAAAACGTATATTGACTTTTGTATATTGACCTGTGAAAAATAAGTATGAAAAATTCAATTTCCATGAATATTCAAAATTCAAAATTCAAAATTCAAAATTTCAAAATTCAAGATTTCAAAATTTCAAAATTCAAAATTTCAAAATTCAAAATTCAAAATTCAAAATTCAAAAATTCAAAATTCAAAATATATTGAAAATTCAAAATTTCATAATTTCAAATATCAATTCCAAAATTCAAAATTCAGAATTTCAAAATTCAAAATTTCAAAATTCAAAATTCCAAAATTCAAAATTCAAAATATATTCAAAATTCAAAATTTCAAAATTCAAAAATTCAAAATTCAAAATTCAAAATTCCATGAATAAATTGATTTAATAATAAAATAATTGTTGCCTTTTAGGTTCGGTCGATATATAGAGTTTAATAACCAGTGTTTTTGAGATACGGGAAATATCTCCCGAGGTAGAGAAATGGCCCCGATATAAGAACGAGTGCGGAGCACGAATTCTTATATCGGGGCCATTTATCTAGCGAGAGAGATATTTCAAGGATTTGTTGTACAAATCCTTGGATATTTTCAGTATCTCAAAAACACTGGTTATTAAACTATATATATTACATATTTTTCTGTGATTTGAATAGGAAATACTGGGAATAGAAAAGCTATATCTACTCGTTTGCTCTACTGGGAAATATCTCCCAGTGGGAGATATTTCCCAGTACGGAACATTGCTCGGCCTTTTCCGTCTGTGGCGGGAATGCAAAATGACGTTCCGATTGTTTAACGGACGTCTTCGTGAGATTCCGCCATTTGGAAATAACGATTACGGAAATTAACGAAGAGTTTAGGTTCCACTTGTTTTGTTTGTATGACGTAACGTCGTCTTGTATGACCTAACATCGTCTTGGCGTTCTCGTGCAAACTGGTGTAAAAAGGCGTGAATCATTAGAAATATAAATCAAATATCATTTTAAATTATGTAATATATAGTTTAATAACCAGTGTTTTTGAGATACGGGAAATATCTCCCGAGGTAGAGAAAAGCCCCGATATAAGAATGAGTGCGCAGCACGAAATCTTATATTGGGGCCATTTATCTAGCGAGAGAGATATTTCAAGGATTTGTTGTACAAATCCTTGGATATTTTCAGTATCTCAAAAACACTGGTTATTAAACTATATATATTACATATTTTTCTGTGATTTGTATAGGAAATACTGGGAATAAAAAAGCTATATCTACTCGTTTGCTCTACTGGGAAATATCTCCCAGTAATAAATATTTCTAATAATTCACGCCCTTTTACACCAGTTTGCACGAGAACGCCAAGACGACGTTACGGTCTCACACCACAATTAATTTTCCCATAGGGTTACTGTACAGCCTTTTCCAACATCTGAGCTTCAAAGCAGGGCAGCAGACATTGTTGTTGGTTTAATATCTTCAGTATAGCCAAGACCAGTAATTTAAAACAATAAAATATATAAGTTAGCCAGGTTGGTTTTTTTTCTCGCTCATGTTTTGTGAACCCTATGGAAAATACAAAATTCATACACTATCTAGCTGAATATGTGGTGCTTCGGTCAAACAATTCTGAAATTTGAATGAAACCTCATATCAACATATGATTTTCTGTATCATCTGTCTTTTACACTGCAGATGTATGCTAAAGCAAAGAAAAGCCTATTTTTCAAATTAAAAATTGCCTAAAATTGAGAAAAAATAGAATTATTTTCTGTTTTCCTTTTGTCTCTAGGTCCGTGAGCTTTCAGGGGAGATAATAGAGGTGTGAGACCTGAAGAGAGTAAATATTTTTAGCAACATCATCCATAACATAACATTTAGTAGCTATGTGCAGTACCTATAAAATAATAGAGGTGTGAGACCTTACATCATCCAAGACGACGTCAAAACTAGTGGAACCGGAACTCTTCGTTAATTTCCGTAATCGTTATTTCCTAGTGACGGGATCTGACGAAGACGTCAGTAAAACAATCGGAACGTCATTTGGCATTTCCGCCACTGACGGAAAAGGCCGAGCAATGTTCCGTACTGGAATATTATATCAGTATGTACTATGTGTATTTATCGACCTGAGAAAAGTGATAGAAAAGTGATATCGATCTCGGCTATCACTTTTCTCAGGTCGATAAATACACATATCGACCTCACTAAAAGGCAATAATTTTATATTATTATTTACATTTGTCACTTTGATAACGCAATCTTATAATTACACATATGGTAACAGTGAACCGTTTATATGTGTTGTAATAATGTACACTCTAACGCACACGTGAACAATTGTATTTCTGTGGTGATGTGTACTTCTAGCACGTCGTATTACAAGGTAATTGTAATCAATATGTAAGGCATGTCAAGGTTTTTGGACAGAAAAAAGCGAGGTCGCCCACATTGATTTAAAATGCCTGGTAGGAAGAACTGGTGGTAAAAATCGGCAAGAATGTAAGAAAAAACGGTCGTGTCGTGTTTATGTCTCCGTGACAACATTTATTTTTTCAATATTGTTTTAACACCCGTGACTTGATATATTATTATGTTAACTTCTTGTCTCTCGGCAGCTATTTTACGCTTGCGTAAAACCTTGCTTGTAAGCATATTCTGATAAAAATGTACGAGTTGTCCTTCTTACACAACGATACGCACCTTAAAAGTGTTAAAAGTGTTGTGATGTAATCTTCTATCCAGTATTCCTTACTTCCGGTGTACAAAATGGCATGTTAGTGTTTGCATTACTTTTTGTGTTTGTGTGCGGTGGGTGCATATATTTGGAGGATGTGTGTGCCCGTGTTTTAAGTAACCTGTGATTTGTATATTTTGAAACAGTGTGATTTGTATATTTGAAATACTGTTATTTGTATATTTTGATAAAATGAGATTAGTTGTTTTTTTCATAGAAAGTATACATTGTTTAAGCTCTACTGGCCAAGGGCCAGCAGAGCTTATGGGATAGTGTATTGTCCGTCGTCCGTCGCCCGTCCGTCCGTTAACTTTTATCTCGTTAAGACGATAGGGCTTTCAGTTTTCATCCGATCTTTACCAAACTTTAACAGATTGTTAATATCAATGATAGCTCGGAAAAGTTCGAACACCAGCCAGATCGGACCAGTAACAGCGGAGTTATGGCCCTTGATTTAGTTAAAAATGATATGTTTTGTCTCGTTAAGACGATAGGGCCTTCATTTTGCATTCTATCTTTAGTACATTGTTAATATCAATAAAAGCTCGGACAAGTTCGAAAACCAGCCATATCAGACTAGTAACAGCGGAGTTACGGTCCTTGATTTAGTTAAAACTGCAGTATCTTGTCTCGTTAAGACGATAGGGGCTTCATTGTTCATCCGATCTTTACCAAACTTTACCAGATTGTTAATGTCATTGAAAGCTCAAACAGGTTCGAAAACCAGCTATATCGGACCAGTAACAACGGAGTTATGGCCCTTGATTTAGTTAAAAATGCTATATTTTGCCTCGTTAAGACGATAGGGGCTTCATTGTTCATCCGATCTTTACCAGACTTTATCAGATAGTTAATATCAATGAAAGCTCGGACAAGTTCGAAAACCATTCATATCAGACCAGTAACAGCGGAGTTATGGCCCTTGATTTAGTTCAAAATGCTATATTTTGCCTAGTTAAGATGATAGGGCCTTCATTTTGCATCCTATCTTTACCAAACTTTACCACATTGTTAATATCAATGAAAGCTCGGTAAAGTTCGAAAACCAGCCATATCGGGCTAGTAACAGCGGAGTTATGGCCCTTCAGTTAGTTATAAATGCTATATTTTGACTCGTTAAGACGATAGGGCCTTCATTTTTCATCCGATCTTTACCAAACTTTATCTGATTGTTAATGTCAATGAAAGCTCGGTCAAGTTCGAAAACCAAATCGGACCAGTAACAGCGGGAGTTATGGCCCTTGATTTTGTAAAAAATGCAATAATTTGCCTCGTCATACGATAGGGCCTTCATTTTGCATCTGATCTTTGCCAAACTTTACCAGATTTTATGACTTTCTATTTTATATTATTTATTTAATTTTTTTATTATTATTTTTTTTTTTAATTTTTTTTTTTTTTTTCATTATTATTTTTTTAGCTCTATGTTGGTCCAGTCAGACCAGTAACAGAGGAGTTATGGCTCTTGATTTAGTTTAAAAGCTATATTTTGCCTCGTTAATATGGTAGGGCCTTCATTGTTCATCTAATATTTACCAAACCTAACCAGATTCTTTAGTTATGGCCCTTGATTAGTTAAAAAGCTATTTTTTGCCCGAAACTTTGTAAAAAACGTAAGTGGCAGTCACTCGCTTCATTTATGTTGTAAGGGCCATGTTAGCCAGTAGAGCGTCCACAGGCCCTCTTGGGCCTCTTGTTTTATGTTCAACCTTGAAAGAAAGTATATATGCTAACAAATGTGACATTTCCACAACACAATCTTGACCTTTCATCAACATAATTTTGTGACATTTCTATTTAATCCTAACTGTTTATACTTTTTATGGTTGTTTATTATGGTTGTTTCATACATGTATATTTTTCCTAATTGTTTTACAGTTAATTGTGTTCACTAATACATCGGGGCTAAGTATCGCTTACTTACAATAGTAGTGTTTCAAGTGATCTGTGATTACTTACAATAGTAGTGTTTCAAGTGATCTGTGATTTGTATATTACTTACAATAGTAGTGTTTCAAGTGATCTGTGATTTGTTACTTACAATAGTAGTGTTTCAAGTGATCTGTGATTTGTACTTACAATAGTAGTGTTTCAAGTGATCTGTGATTTGTACTTACAATAGTAGTGTTTCAAGTGATCTGTGATTTGTATATTACTTACAATAGTAGTGTTTCAAGTGATCTGTGATTTTTTACTTACAATAGTAGTGTTTCAAGTGATCTGTGATTTGTACTTACAATAGTAGTGTTTCAAGAGATCTGTGATTTGTATATTACTTACAATAGTAGTGTTTCAAGTGATCTGTGCTTTTTGTACTTACAATAGTAGTGTTTCAAGTGATCTGTGATTTGTACTTACAATAGTAGTGTTTCAAGAGATCTGTGATTTGTAAATTACTTACAATAGTAGTGTTTCAAGTGATCTGTGATTTTTTACTTACAATAGTAGTGTTTCAAGTGATCTGTGATTTGTACTTACAATAGTAGTGTTTCTAGAGATCTGTGATTTGTATATTACTTACAATAGTAGTGTTTCAAGTGATCTGTGATTTGTATATTACTTGCAATAGTAGTGTTTCAAGTGATCTGTGATTTGTATATTTTGATAGATTAGTTCTTTTTACATTCAACCTTGAAAGAAAGTATACATACTAACAGATATGAAATTTCAACAACACTTTCTCGACATTTCAAAATCATTATCTTGACATTTCATAAACATAAACTTGTACCATTTAAATTTAAACCTAAATGTGTATACTTTTTTTGTGGTTGTTTGTTTATATTTGGTTCATATATGTTTATTTTTAGCTCGACTATTCGAAGAATAAGAGAGCTTATGTAATCACCCCGGCGTCGGCGTCGGCGTCCCACATCAAGGTTTGCGTGTAAGCTGTGTTTACAAGTCTATATCTCTTAATTTCTTATCCTAGCACAACCAAATGTGGCCATGGGGTTCCTCATAGCATTATCTTAAGGGCTGCATAAGCAATTTTGGTTCCTGTAACCCATGGGCTCCCTTGGAACCCAAATTATGATAGCCCATAAAATGTGTCCCATTTCACATCAAATTGTGCGTGTAAGCTGTGTTTACAAGTCTATATCTTTTACATTTCTTAGACTAGCACAACCAAATTTGGCAATTAGCTTCCTTATAGCATTATCTTAAAGGATGCTTAAGTAATTTTGGTTCCTGTAACCCCTGGGCTCCCGTGGAACCCACATTCTGATAGCCCTTAAAATATGTATGTTTCACATCAAATTGTGCGTGTAAGCTGTGTTTACAGGTCTATATCGCTTTCATTTCTTGTCCTAGCTGAGCTAAATTTAGAAATTGGTTTCCTTATAGTATGTTGTAAAGGGTTGGGTAAGTAATTTTGTCTTCTGCAAATTCTGGGCTCCCATGGAACCCACATTGTGATGGCCCATAAAATGTGCAATTAAGGCAGATCTAGGTTTGCATGTAAGCATGTATATATCTATAATTTTGGTTTGGGATTTCTTATAGCATTATGCATCTTATTCATACTTCACCCATATTGGGGCATGGTCAATTGTTACACATAGCTGTGTTGCCCGCTCCCACACTCGTACACAAATATGTTGCCCTCACCCCCTGCCTCTCCGCCCGCCCACCCACCCCACTCGAAACTCATTTTTTTTCCATATTTCTGTGTTGTTTTTGTCAATTCTTACACATAGCTATGTTGCCCCTCCCCAACACGCCCCCACCCCCCCCCCCCACACCCCCACCCCACTTGAAACTGGGATATATTTTTTTTACTTGTTTACATATTTCTGTGTTGTTTTGGTCAATTTTTACATAGCTTCTTACACATATATGTTGCCTTCAACCCCACCCCCGCCTCTACACCACCCCCACCCCTATCCCCACTCAACATTTTTTTTTTTATATTTTTTTTTACATATTTCTGTGTTGTTTTGGTCAATTATTACACATAGCTGTGTTACCCGCCCCACACTCGTACACATATATTGCCCCACCCCCTGCATCTCCCCCCACCCGCCCCCCTCCTCGAAACTCGATTTAATTTTTTTTTTACATATTTCTGTGTTGTTTTTGTCAATTCTTACACGTAGCTATGTGTCCCCTCCTCTTCCTTCCACGCCCCACCCACACACACACCCACACACACCCCACTTGAAACTGGAATATATATATTTTTCTTACATATTTCTGTGTTGTTTTGGTCAATTCTTACATAGCTTCTTACACATATATGTTGCCCTCCACCCCCACCCCCACCCTAGATCCCCACTCAAAATACGATTTTTTTATATTTTTGTTTACATATTTCTGTGTTGTTTTGGTCAATTCTTACACATAGCTATGTTCTCCCCTCTCCGACACCTCCCCCCACCCCCCCCCCCCCCCACTCCCCGACCCCACCCGAAACTGGAATATTTTTATTTTTATTGTTTTACATATTTCTGTGTTGTTTTGGTCTTCCATTATTTGGATATTAATATTTTAATTTGAACGCAATCATTTACATATAAAACAATTTAGATTAAATTCAGATACACAGATGAAATATCACTAAAAAATGAAATGAGGCCACAATAAAAATTGCCCGATATCAGCTCGCTCCCCGAGTTGCCTTCCGACCACAAATTTCTTTAAAATGACAGCAATTTTGGATTAAAACAGATAAAAATAATAAAAATCCGCATAATTTTATATCGGCCCGAGTGTATAGAAATACAAGCCCCTTCCCCAACCCCACCCCACATTGTTTAGCCTTGTTTTCAGATGGTATATACTAGATATATAATTTATTATTCTCTGAAAAATCGAATAGTCGAGCTGCGCTGCTCTCCGACAGCTCTTGTTCATTATTGTTCTACCTTTAGTTGTATTCAATACTACCTTGTTGCTAATAGCAATTTAATTAATGTTCAAAACTGCATCCGTGCTTATAGCAATTTGATTAATGTTCAAAACTGCATCAGTGCTTATAGCATTTTGATTAATGTTCAAAACTGCATCAGTGCTTATAGCATTTTGATTAATGTTTAAAACTGCCTCAGTGCTTATAGCATTTTGATTAATGTTCAAAACTGCCTCAGTGCTTATAGTATTTTGATTAATGTTCAAAACTGCCTCAGTGCTAATAGCATTTTGATTAATGTTCAAAAATACCCATAGTTGTTGTATAATGTTCATTTATATATTTTAAACGGAAGCATTTTTCTATGTATTTTAAAGGTTCAATTAAAATAATATATCTTAGGTTAGTTGAATTTGTTACCAGATGTGTTCCATGTTCTTTTCATGTTTTTCCTGTTTAATAAATATAGTAAATCAACAATATATGATCTTCATTTATCATTTTCAATGTTGTTTAACAGCTCATCAACACAGTATAGATTATTTACAACCACATATAGAGAGGAAAATCTACCCTACTGTTATCTGGCGGACGGATTTAATAGCATTAATATTGCTTAATAATATAAAGATAAAACTTACGTGAGGTCACATTTATTGTTCAAAGATCACAAGTACCATTTAGATCAATCATTCTGTCCTGATCTTCGCAGTCTGATTTAAGACAACGCAACAGTACTAAATACCTCAGTAATATGTCATCGTAATGATATATCTTACACAGGTTATGATTGATATGTACTCAAATATAATCACGTTATGTTCAACGTTCATAGACATCTTTTCCATGCATACTAACGTGGCGCAGTCGGTAGCGCGGCGGATTTGTAACCGGAGGCCCCAGGTTCAATCCTCCGTGGTGCCACTGAATTTAGTCGGTGTGTTCTTGGGCAAGACACTTTCCCTTAGCCTCGTCCGTTGGATGGGGACGTTAACCGGGCTGTTCCGTGTATCGGTCTATCCTCCGAGCACGTTAAAGAACCATAGGAATCTATTCGATAATAAGAGTAGGGCAGGTTCCCGGATTCCTATGTATCCTTCCCCTCTCTCTGGGGCGGCTCTAAATAACCTCTACTGTGTTGATGAGCCGTTAAACAACATTCAATTCAATTCATACTAACAAAACGTTAAAAACAATCTTACCAATTTGAAAAATGAATTAACTGTGATGTATTTAATTAGAAACCACTCATCAGGAAACACGATAAGGTCTTTATTCATTTAAAAGGCATGTCTTTTGATTGGATGTTTGAACAGGAAATTCAGTTGTGTGGCATAGTTTTGTGAAAGATAACTTAAGCCGACGTGAGTTGTTGTTATACGGTTTGCATTGTTCTCCATACATAACACTTGTTCAATGATTAATATTAAAGAAATAGTATAGCGATATTAGACATAGACATCAAATCTATATGAAACTGATCACCGATTGAAGCTACTCTAACATTAGCGATTTTAAACCGATGTCGAACTTACTTTTGAATAGAATAGGAATCTTGATTATTCAACCATTGTTTAATGAAACTCAATGTGAACTGTCCGGGATCATTCTTGTCAAGCACTTTAAACAACTTCTGTGGTCCCAAAAAAGAAGCGACATTTTATGGATTAAAATAATACCCCTTCAACAACTATTAATTTTGACTGGTGTCCATGTTGGTTCAATACTCGATTGAAGTATCCTACGTCTATTCCTAAAAGAAACGTCCAATCCATTCCAGGCAAAAAGCGCGCGAAAAAAACGCGACAAATCTATGAGGCGCCGTATTGCTTTTTAATACCATTTGGTGATATCACCTATTGGAATCAGTGATATCACTCATTCGAATCAGTGATATCACTTATTCAAAACAAATGAGTGATATCACCCATTCGAATAGGTGATATCACTGATTCGAATAGGTGATATCACTCATTCAATAGTTGATATCACCCATTCATTTTGAATGAGTGATATCACATATTCGAATCAGTGATATCACGGATTACCAATTCAGAAATAAACTCTATATAAATGACTGATCCCATCCAGGGTCCGTGTAACAAATTAGACGGACCCTCACAATCGCCACCTGTTGCAACATTTGGCGCGCTTTTTCGTCATCGGAGATAATGGCCGGTGTTCATGTTATGATCGCATCAGCTCTTCCAGCAATATTTGCGGACATTTTCCCCTCCCCCCACACAGCGGAATGGGTATATACCCCCACCCCCACCCACCACTCTACAAGAAGTTTAATACACAGTCATTCAAATTGTAGATAAACCCACCCTTCACCAATTACACTGAGAAACACAGTGGACAGTTATTATTTAATTATTACAACTAACCGTTATCAATACTATACTCACCAAAAAAAAGTACCCCCAATTTGTTTGTAGATTGTAAGTGTTTTTACCAAAAATGCATGGTTTTAAAAAAAAATGGGATAACTCCATTGAATTTTGAGCTTTTCAAAAAAAACTTTTGTTTGGACTATTGGTGGTGGTCGATCTAATTATTCTATATACATCATTTATTATCTCCCGTGTTGCTGTCTATATAATAAGGGAAAGAAAAATGGGTACTTTTTTATTTTTGCTCATTATATATAAAAAAGGGACGTATAACGTTCTCCCTGATAATACTCTTGGGGGTGGGGGTGAGTGGGGTGGGGAAGTCCGTATTTTTCTTGTTGTAGATATCACTGATTCGAATAGGTGATATCACTGATTCAAAACGAAAGAGTGATATCACCTATTGAATGGGTGATATCACCTATTTGAATGAGTGATATCACTGATAATAGGTGATATCACCCATTCGTTTTTAAAGAGTGATATCACATATTCGAATTAGTGATATCACTCATTCAATATGTGATATCACTCATTCAATAGGTGACATAATACGGCGCCTCATACAAATCAAAATGCGCACCAAATCAAAAAATGGCGGGGGAAAAATGGCGGGAGAGGATAAGTGAGGGTTTTTGCGTCGGTAGTTTTACCATACGATCAGTGAAGTATGTGATAAGCACATTATTATTCACGTTACTTCCATACAAATAGGATAGTTTCACCGTATATCGGTTAATAATGCATTTAGTTTATGTGTGTCAGTGTTTTTGATTATATAATCTTATATACATAAGAACCATGTGTGAGTTTAATTAAACTAGCTCCTAAATAAACCCTTGGAATATGAATAATGACTGAATATATATTGTCATGTATACACAATTCATGTGTAACATCTTACATACATATATTAGTAGATATTCTTATTAAAACAATCGAAACATTGCTTACATATTAATTAGTCTTATACGCTGTAATCGTTTGAATATTAATAATTAAGACATCTTTGGGGGAGAGTTCGGACTACAGAATTATATACACTGTGACGAGGTCTTTGATTGGTCGAACGATTTTAGCTCATCGCGTTAGGTTTCCATTAAGTAACGCGTTACTTATGTGACATGTAACGCGTAAGTGACCGTTCTGGCCAGCTAACGCGTTAGAAAATGTTTACCCGGACCAGGTAACGCGTTACTAAATCGAGAGTAACGCGTTAGAAATCTGACAATAATCGCTTATTTTCAGTTAAACAAATAAGGAAAATCTCATCTCTAACGCGTTAGAAAATCGGGAGTAACGCGTTAGAGATGAAATAAGTAACGCGTTACATTTTGTAACGCGTTACTTTTGGACTTATGACACGAACATCTACTCATATTTTGAAACAGATGCGTGCTAAATGCAAATACAGTCTTCATAACTCTAAAACAAATTTTAATCTGTATTATCATCGTACACGGCAGCAGCTGTTATAGCGATACCACACACATGGAGTTGCTGCTTCCTCACACTTGTTATTTCAATTAGCTTGACCAATTAAAGAAGCCACTGATATATTGAACAAAATGTCACCTGCGGTTTATGGATATAATTTGAAAACAAGTAAAACAATAATGCACGTGAAACGGAGAGGCATTCCAGAGTTTTGTATCTATTTGCATGGTCTACAGTTTTCAGCCCAGCTATATTGTTATTAGGGGCGTGGCGTGACATGCTACCTTACGCCCGGGAGTTACTTGGAAGAAAAAAATTCCTAAAAAGTTGATAAAAGACAGAGTGGGGAGAGGGGTAAGGATCGGTAAGGGTGGAAACTTACCATTTTTTTCACGAGCATTTTAATATCTATATTCCAGACAAATATCGCTTGTACGAGCAACATTCTGATCCAAAGAATATAAAACATATATTATATATCGCACCCCGTAATTAACTTGAAGAAGTCATAGACATATTAATAAACAGATAGGAAACTTCCTATCTTAACCAATGAAGTAACCAAAATATCACGTGGCACCTTAACTTTTCCTTCTATCTCCTCTCTCAATTATTCACTGATTTTGTTGAGAATACATTATTTTGAAAGTAAGAAATTGTATAAATAGATGTTTAAAGTTAAAAATATCAACATTTTTCGCTTTTCTCTTAAAAATCAAGGTTTTGACATAGTCAAAGTTTCCGTCAAACTCCTTTTTTGCTCTAAATATAAGTGAAAGAAAAATACTACCATTGGAAATAAAATTAAATTTATGATGGGATTTGGAATGAATGAGGTGTAACCCCCACTCCCCGCTGAGTACTGAATACTCCTTAATTTGAGGTCTGAGTACTAAATACTCCTTATTTTATGGACCGAGTACTGAATACTATTTAGCACAAATGACATCATAGTTCTTTTAGAAAATGTTAATAGGTGCATTTTATTCTAGTCTTTTTACACAACATCACCATCATTTTCTGCTATCATACCTATATAAGATTAAATATCTAAAAAAAGAAAAGAATCCAACAGGCTTGTATCATTATTACTATTAAAATGACGAATTAAGCATTATGAAACTGTATATTTGTTACTTTTTGTCTTTTTTCTTCTATTATATTACAAATGTGTAGATATAGCACAGTACGGTGTTATACCCTCGATATGTTACTTACATATTAAAATAAAGAGTATTTAAAAAAAATAAAAATAAAGATAAGATAATTATTGACTGCTAAATGACTAATCATGTTATAAAAACTATAAAACACGTATATGTTAAAGCACATGTCCATGCAATCCCGGAACGTTAATGCCTTATTACAAAGTCATTTAATATTGTTTTATGTAAACTTTGTTAATACAAAAGACCAAATGGCCTATCAGTATACAATACAAAACACATCATATTTATAATTTAACAGTCAATGGCTTGCTGGCATCACGTTTACCAGTATATGTAATATATCCATTATTGTCCATCTGATGAATACACGTTTGTTATTTTATAATCAAATATATAGATAGTTTATTAATATAAAATGCCTTAGGCCTATCAGTATACATCTACTAACTTAATTAACGAAATGATAACAATTATTATAATAATAGATGTCCCAATGCATTATAACTACTCAAAACTATTTAACCTCATGCCATAATATAGGCGATACAAGTTTATTAAATAAGTCTAGTGTGTGACTTCGTATGTGTCGTGCTTGGCCGTTTCCAAAGGTCCATTATCATACTCTTTTTTATAGCACAGTGGCGTTGCTTGTGCAGTGTGGCGGCAGTAAAACGTCTCCCCGCGCTTGCAATCAGTACTGTTATTCATTCGATCTTTGAAGATCGCTGAGCCCGATACTTATATTTAGTTATCGGTGGTACATTTTCAATTTCTTTTGTTTTCTTACTTAATTTTTGATTCGGTGGTTCCACTACTCCGGCCGATAAAAGGCTCTGGGTATTGTTTAACCACTTATAGGATAAGTTGTCTGCTTTTTAATTTAGTGTTTTGGCTGTTCCTTGTGATACGCAGGCTTCATAGCCGCTGCTCCCAACTAAATTCCATTATGTTTATTTCGCTCTTCGGGGCATTTAATTTTATTAGATACTGGGACCATACGCCGTACGACATGGGGAAGCAAATAACTCCATGTCCACCGCCGTATGCATGCCATCTTCGGGATGGTTAAAATTGTGTACTATTGATTTTATGAATATTGAGTTCTGCTCAACCCGGGGCTAGAGGGCGTGAGCGGTAGCTAGCATATTTCACTACCGCTCATGAACAGTCTCAATCAAACCGAGACTGCAATATTTCGTATGTGTCGTGCTCGGCCGTTTTCAAAGGTCCATTATCATACTCTTTTTTACCGATATATCTGTAAATTTATATAGATAACTGTTAAGTTTAAAAATTGCTTTTAGCGCCTGTCCTGATAATGTATCGCATGAATCAGAAAAGGACCCACCAGTGTTAAAAACTATTCCGAGATAGCTTAACTTATTTACTATTTCTAATTCTAAATTATCATACTTAAAGCTAACACCTAATCTGTTCTTTCCACCTTTCTTAAAAATAGCAATTTTAGATTTTAGATTTATTTACATTAACTGTTAAACACCATTTGTCACAATAATCTTTAAGTATTTCTAACCATCCTGTAATCCCTTCTCGGATTCTGAAAATAAAATTATATCATCTGCATATAACAATAATAATAATTTAAGCATCCCTACATCTACACCTTGAAAACCCTTTAAACTCAACGTGTCTTCTAGATCATTAACGTACATAGAAAACAAAAAAGGTGAGAGACACTCTCCCTGAGCTACTCCGAATGTACATGAGAAATCTTCAAGTTGTTGATTGTATTTAACTCTTGATTTGACATTACTATACATGGATTTAATGACATTTAGTATTTTCCCCCTAACACCGTATTTAATTAGTTTATACCAGACGATATCCCTAACAACGTAATCAAAAGCCTTTTTAAAATCAATAAATGCTAATTTTTTATTATCATTTAAAATGTGATTTATAACACCATGTAGAATAAATATAGTAGTAATTGCACTGTACGTCCGTCCGTCGAAAATAGTGTCTCAGCTATTACTTGGAAAGTACTGAAGGGAGTTGCGACTTCACACAACTGGTCATCACAATGAGAAGGTGTGTCGCGCGCAAGAACCATGTTCGTGTCTCAAAGGTCAAGGTCACACTTCGAGGTCAAAGGTAAAATAATCGCGAAAAAAGTCATGTCTCAGCCATTGAAGTGAGTTGCATCAAACGTAACCAAAATGTTCATTACAATGAGCAGGTGTGTCGCGTGCAAGAATGATGTCAGTGTCTCAACGGTCAAGGTCACAGTTGGAGGTCAAAGGTCAAACAATCTTAAAAGAAATCATGTCTCAGCCAATACTTGGAAACTACTGAAGGGAGTTGCGTCAAACTTCACACAAATGTTGAGAGGTGTGTCAAGCGCAATAATCATGTCAGTGCCTCATAGGTCAAGGTGACAGTTGGAGGTCAAAGATAATTTCTTCATGTCAGCCATTAGTCCAAAAATACTGAAGGAAATTAATGCGTCGAACTTCACACTAGTGTTCATCAGAATAAGAAGGTGTGTCTTGTGCAAGAATCATGTCAGTGCCTCTAAGGTCATGCTCTCAATTAGGCAGATGGTTTAAAGTGAGGGCATCCGTGTCCCATGGATTCATTTCTTGTTTATTACATAAATGCTTCTTTATGTTTTTTAGTATAATTACCCACAAAAAATAAATAATGCTTGTTTAATATCATTATGATAAGATGGTTTTAACAAAATACTTATGACAAACATGTGTGACCCAACTTGGATAGACAATTAAATAAAGAATCGGGTCCCGGAAAGTAAATGTTAAATAACAAATAACCCTAACCCTAACTTCTGCGCTGATATAAATCAATTTTAGTAAAAAAAAAAAGTGTGTTCGTTTTTGAGAATTAAATAGTAGAATATGAACGCTCATAGTCATTTAGCCAAATTCCTTGACTATTTTTAGGCGGAACCGGAAAGTAAATAGTTAATTACAAAGTCATTTTTAACACAATTACATCAAAAAAAATACAAATTTACGTCCGCTAGACCATTCTACATTAATATACACGATCGTTTATGAAAAATAATATTATGAGTAAGACTGGTCCAAGTCATTTAGACAAAACTCTCGTCTATTTTTAGACGGTCCTAAAAAGTAAATCAAACGATCGATCTGTATATACAGTGGGCGACGTGCGACCTTCTTTATCAATTCTTTAAATCTAGTCGTCATTGAAATTAAATTTAACGAACAAAATTATGAATTCCGAACCTCAATTGCCTGTGGCTGATTTTGACGCGTGGACTCGCTTGGTTTACATGTGTCACGTGACAACGCTAAATACTTTCGAGTTACGACTCCCAAACGTGTTCATTTCTGAATTTGCTCGCAGAGAACCAGGTAAAATCCCGACAAATAGACGATTTCTGAAAACGTGTACAAAAAAGTCACAGGTATGTCGATAATCGTTTTTCTTTAATAATCATATTTTAATAGTAAATGAACCATTCAAAGTCTAATTTCAAAGTGTGTTTTATTCTTGAAGTCGATATGTCTTTCAGGAGTGTGATCTAGAGTGAAGTAATCAAACGTCATTAGTTTTCGCGATGTACAGTTGTTTCGGTCCGGTATCAGTTTGACCCCTAAATTGATTTAACATGAATATACAATGGATTTACTGTAAACTTAGCTAAAACATTTCTTCAAAG
Source organism: Cyrtodaria siliqua (assembly GCA_037043455.1). NCBI lineage: Eukaryota > Metazoa > Mollusca > Bivalvia > Adapedonta > Hiatellidae > Cyrtodaria > Cyrtodaria siliqua. Next base: position 33,414 of record JAWPHD010001971.1, read on the forward strand.
AAAAAAGTAAACAGTTTGAGAACAAATTACTCTCATATAAACTATCTAGATATCTAGCGTCTCCATAGTCTCATTTATTTGACGTCTTTGTGTGCTTTTTTACATACGGACGTTTATAGACGTTTATATAATGATGTAAGGCACATTTGTATCATCATAGCGATGCTGGGTTTTCTCTTTATATTTTAAAAAAAAAACGGATAGATTTTGTTTGTTTGTATGGTGTTTTACGTCATTTTCAACACATGTAAAGTTTTTTATGAATTGTGGTTGAGGCAGACCCAGTGATTTTGTTACCTGCTCATACGCAAGCAATTTCCTTTTCACTCAAACATTTTAATTTTCGAACGTATCGACAGTCAAATTCAAATGATTGATGTTTTTGTGCGTATTCCAATATTTACAAAAAGCAGATTTTACTTCCGGTGTTTATCTTGACTGGGACGTTACATAATTATCGATAAAATGGAGCAGAAAAGAGAACGCTATATAGTTGAATATGTAACTATACCAGTCTATACTACTGTGTGGTCGTCCGGGCGCTTTCTTGTTTACGTTTGAAAGTGTTTGCGTTGTGCAGACGATTAAATGTCGAAACGGTAACGTAAACCGACAAGCGAGTAACCGTTAAGAAATAATCCCACTATCCTTAACTTTTTTCAAGCCAAAAATTACCCTTCATCGACGGCGATAGTAAACAGCATCCTTTCTGACATAGTATTTCAATCCGTTGAAGCCGTGGAAAGTCCCTAGTCGCAGAAAAAAACATGACAGTAACAAGGTGACAATTAAAACCTACGAATTGTGGAAAAAAACATTCCTGTGGTTGGAAGTTGGAAATTAATCATTAATAATGATTAATCATTGACAAACCACTGTCATGAATAACAAGTCAATAAAGCTCACATAAAGACGGTTAAGTTACCTTGCTTGTTTTACATTTGATCCCCAAATCACCCTATTATTTTTGAAAATTTGAAATTCACTCAATTAATTTTAATTTCATGAGTGAAATACCCAATAGGTCCAAAAGTTATCTGGGCACTCATAAACTGCTGCCCGGTTATTACACTGTCGTCATCATAAGCATCTGGTTAAGTGTCCTGCTTAAGGTCATCCAGCATTTAGTGCTTCCATTGCAAAATAACACTTCAATATCAACTGTTTCAGATCTTAACATACAAATATGTCAGAGAAGAAAGTTATCTTGGTGACAGGCGGTACTGGCCTTGTGGGAAGTGCCATCAAATATGTGGTGGATAACGGAGCTAAAGAAGAAAACGAGGAATGGGTGTTCGCCTCGTCGAAAGATGCAGATCTCAGGTAAGCAAACTTTAATTTTAATATAAATTTGAGATGAAAAAAGTCTGAAATAAAAACAGTTAGTCCTAATTATTTTAAAGTCAAGACAATGATATCATTAACAGTCAAAAATGATACAAAATGTCCTGAAGTAATAATTTAATCGCAGGCAGCGCTATATTTAAATGCTTTAACAAGTCATGTGTCAAACTGCATTCTTCTTCATATTCAAATGTTGTCCTTTTAGAAGCCATGATATTTACAACAGTTGCTATCAATATAAGCTGGTCAGTATTGTTAAAAATAAATTTCAGATAAGAGTAAAATGGGGTTAAATATTAGACCAAACTATCACTGAAGCTGATGAATATAAAAATGTTTTACGGGACGCGACGGGACAAAAATGTGTTATGCGACGGGACGTTACGGACAACGTGATTCCTAAATATCCCCCACTTCACTTTGTGAAAGTGGGGTATAAAAAACAGTAACTTTTTTGTAAATGTTTGTCTTCAATGTTTCGGTATGCGGAAATCTGCCCCGTAGATTATCATGTGTCTTTTACTATATGGACTATAATACAGAACCTGTGCTTATTAAAGGGCCACTCGACAATCTTGAAGTTTTTATCAGGTATCAAATTATGAGCTCGATTTATTAATCCAATATCATTTTGACTTAAGGGATGCTTGCCTATAATTAACAGATATTTTTGGTTTTATGCCGCGGTGTCTGTCGTCCGTCCGTCTGTCCGTCCGTAAACTTTAACTTTAAACTTTTAATTTAAGTAAACACACATTTATGTTTATGAAACAAAGAATGGCCATAGAATTTTAAACCTGCTTCCATGTAATTAAATAAACTTTAGAGTTTTCATTTCTTTCGTCTTATTCTAGCATAGGTTTAAATATATTATTAATACAATATTATCAACAGCTAGTAATAAGCAAGTTATTTTTAGAAAAGCCAGATTGCCATGTGTCCCTTTAATAGTCTGCCATCTGGAAAAGTCTTGGGAATCATGAGGTGGACCTGAAACAACACACATTAATATTTAAGTGTCGTCTGAACGACTAATTCAAATTGCTGTTTTATCTTTGATGACATTTTTTGCTATGTAATTATCATTATGTTGTGTTACCTTTATCTAGTGGATTGATCAACTGCCAATTACGGTCATAGTCATTTCTGTCCTGACAAGTTATTTAATTTCATTAACAGATATTAATCTAATTAACAAACAGAATGATATAATATTATGTTAAATATTGAATTTAAAGTTGTTTATAAATTGCTCATAGGAATCCATGAACCTGCCCTACTAAATAATAATAAATACAAATTGAGTAAACAAATGTATTTTTCCTTCCATGAGCACAATAAACCCCCTGCACATTGTGCACATGGAGTCACAAACCAAGGTCACAAAAGACGTTTGTGCCTAAAAATTCAGGAATCTGATAACTACTAAGTCCGCCTTGAAACAATATCCACAACTCACAGCTATGGGAATGTGTACTGAGCATGATACTCCCAGTTGTGGGAATGTGTGCTGAGCATGATACTCACAGCTTGCTGAGTATTGTACTCACAGCTATGTAGGTGGATGCTGAGTATTGTACTCAGAAATGTTTAGCGCAGCGGATTTGTAACCGGAGGCCTCGGGTTCAATCCTCCGTGGTGCCAGTGCTGAGTTTCGTCGGTGTGTTCTTGGGCAAGACACTTTCCCTTAGCCTCGTCCGTCGGATGGGGACGTAAACCAGGCGGTCCCGTGTATCGGTCTATCCTCCGAGCACGTTAAAGAACCATAGGAATCTATTCGATAATAATAGTAGGGCACGGTTCCCGGATTCCTATGTATCCTTCCCCTCTCTCTGGGGCGGCTCTAAATAACATATACTGTGTTGATGAGCCGTTAAACAACTTTCAAATCAATTCAGAAATGTTTGTTTAATATTGTACTCAAATGTGTGTGCTGAGTATTGTACTCACAGCTGTATGGATACGTGCCGAGTATTGTACTCACAGCTGTGTGGATGTGTGCTGAATATTATACTCACAGCTGTGTGCTGAATATTGTACTCACAGTTGTGTGCTGAATATTGTACTTTCATATGTGTGGATATGTGCTAAGTATTGTAGTCACATATGTGTGCTGAGTATTGTACTCACAGCTGTGTGCTGAATATTGTACTTGCAAATGTGTGCATAAGTGCTGAGTAATGTAGTCACATATGTGTGTTGAGTATTATACTCACAGCTGTGTGCTGAGTTTTGTACTCACAGCTGTGTGGATATGTGCTGAGTATTGCACTCACAGCTGTGTGCTGAGTATTGTACTCACAGCTGTGTGCTGAGTGTTGTACTCACAGCTGTTTGCTGAGTATTTTACTTGCAGATGTGTGGATATGTGCTGAGTAATGTAGTTATATATGAGGTGCTGAGTATTGTACTCACAGCTGTATGCTGAGTATTGTACTCAAAGCTTTGTGAATATGTGCTGAGTATTGTACTCACAGCTGTGCGCGGAGTATTGTACTTGCAGATGTGTGGATATGTGCTGGGTATTGTAGTCACAACTGTGTGCTGAATATTGTACTCACAGCTGTGTGCTAAGTGCTGTACTCACAGCAGAGTGCTGAGTATTGTACTCAAAGCTTTGTGGATATGTGCTGAGTATTTTACTCGCAGCTGTGTGCTGAGTATTGTACTTGCTGATGTGTGGATATGCGCCGAGTATTGTACTCAAAGCTTTGTGGATATGTGCTGAGTATTATACTCACAGCTGTGTGCTGAGTATTGTACTCAAAGCTTTGTGGATATGTGCTGAGTGTTGTACTCACAGCTGTGTGCTGAGTATTGTACTCACATCTGTGTGCTGAGTATTGTACTCACAGCTGTGTGCTGAGTATTGTACTCAAAGCTGTGTTGACATGTGCTGATTATTTCACTCCAAGCTGTGTGCCGAGTATTGTACTCACAGCTGTGTGTTTAATATTGTACTCATAGTTGTGTGTCGAGTGTTGTACGTACATCTGTGTGAGAGGGTGCTGAGGGTACTCATTGTACTCACAGCTTCATATAACACTGAGTTTTCACAATAATAGAAAGTAGCGATATTCTCATTAACAAGTACAATCAGGTGTCTCCAGTATTATCGTTGAACACTGCACAATGTAATACGCTAAGCCTATTATTACACATGGTAATATCAAAACTATGAAACGGCATACACATGACCTCATTTGATAAATAAGACAAAGTCAGTTGCTTTTGTTTTACATGTTCATTTTATTACTTCCAGCGACAGAGCACAGACCAAAGCCATGTTTGCGAAATACAAGCCAACCCATGTAATCCATCTAGCCGCCAAGGTTGGAGGACTGTTTGCAAACCTCAAACACAATCTCGACTTCTTTGTAAGTACCTTATTATAGTTTCAGTCACCATTTGGTGGCCCCTTTAATGTATGACACCATTATATAATAGGTTAATTTGTCATGTTTCACTCAAGTTGTATTTCATTAACATGATTACACATGAACCTTTTCTCTTGCACGAAATATTGAGCTTTCGTAGGTTTTACTGACATAAGCAAGCTGTAACTTGACTTCTAAACCACTGTTCATTATTAATAAATCTCATCTGTAGAGAGGGGACATAAACTAGGCACTCCAGCGCCGATATGTGAGTCTATCTTCTGAGCTCATTAAATATCCACAGGAGTCTCTTGGATAGAAAGAGTAGGCCGGTTTCTTCTCTTCCCTCTGAAGTGGCTCTAAATAATCTTAGATAACAACATGAACATTTTCTCTTACACGGAATATTGAGCTTTCGAGGTTTTACTGACATAAGCAAGCTGTAACTTGACTTCTGAACCACTGTTCATTATTTATAAATATCATCTGTAGAGAGGGGAAATGAACTAGGCACTTCGGCGCCGATATGTGAGTCTATCTTCTGAGCTCATTAAATATCCACAGGAGTCTCTTGGATAGAAAGAGTAGGCCGGTTTCTTCTCTTCCCTCTGAAGTGGCTCTAAATAATCTTAGATAACAACATGAACATTTTCTCTTACACGGAATATTGAGCTTTCGAGGTTTTACTGACATAAGCAAGCTGTAACTTGACTTCTGAACCACTGTTCATTATTTATAAATATCATCTGTAGAGAGGGGAAATAAACTAGGCACTTCGGCGCCGATATGTGAGTCTATCTTCTGAGCTCATTAAATATCCACAGGAGTCTGTTGGATAGAAAGAGTAGGCCGGTTTCTTCTCTTCCCTCTGAAGTGGCTCTAAATAATCTTAGATAACAACATGAACATTTTCTCTTGCACGGAATATTGAGTTTTCGAGGTTTTACTGGTATAAGCAAGCTGTAACTTGACTTCTGAACCACTGTTCATTATTTATAAATCTCATCTGTAGAGAGGGGACATAAACTAGGCACTCCAGCGCCGATATGTGAGTCTATCTTCTGAGCTCATTAAATATCCACATTAGTCTGTTGGATAGAAAGAGTAGGCCGGTTTCTTCTCTTCCCTCTGGATTGGCTCTAAATAATCTTAGATAACAATTGTTTTGTTTTAGCGTACCAACATGATGGTCAATGATAACATCTTGAGCACGAGCCTGGAGACGGGGGTGAAGAAGGTTGTGTCTTGTCTGTCCACTTGTGTCTTCCCAGACAAGACCACATACCCTATAGATGAAACTATGGTAAGTTACGAAGTCATTTATCTTGTGATTAAGGCAGCACCCTAGGTAGGTCAGTGGACAAGGTATTGCGCTTTAGAGCTACAGACCTCTGCCCAGTATGGGTTTCCTCCCTTGCAGGTGCATGTTTGATGGGAAACTTCACATTTCATCTATTTTTCTCTGAGGTGTCCTTATATAACCTGACCTGATGTGTTAACAGGACCTTCATTTTATTTCTTGTACATCCAATATTATTGTTAACTATGGTTACAATAGCTTTAGAGCTATGTACCTTTGCCCAGCATGGGTTCTCGCCTTGGCAGATGCATTTCTGATGGGATTTGTTTGTTTGTTTGAATGGTGTTTTACGTCATTTTCAACACATGTAAGGTTATATATGAGGGTGGATTTTTTGTTGTGGAGGCAGACCACCCACTTCTCCTGGGTAGAACCAGTACTGTACACCTCCCGCCATCCGTAAGAATGACATTTCCTTACAAGTCGAGCTCCCAATGGGATTCGAACCCGCAGCGGTGAGAGCCAACGGTTTACAACGGTTTGCAACGCAACGTCGTTAACCTTTCGGTCACGGAGATGCTATTTCTCTGATGGGAAAATTTATCCTATATCTCGATCTCCCTCTGAGGCTATTCCAATTTAACCTAATATGATGCGTTAATGGGACATAAAGCCACATTTTATGTGTCATTTAGACTGCCGCATTGTCTAAAACTCTAACATAACAAAACATTGTTGTAAAGGGGGCATACTGCTGAATTTATTAATATAATGATGTATTAGTATATGAGAAATAGTGTATGCCAAATGGAATGTCATATTAAATGTTAATAATAAACAGATTATATTTTAAAAAGTCTAGAGAAGATTTCATTTCTGATGAAAAGACTTAATAAACATTTGTGGGTGAACCCTATTTTAAGAAATTTGGTTCTTTAAAGTCAACTTTGCATCTATGGGTGTTTCAGTTGCAAAAGTGCCTACATGGTATCCCCTGTATGTTTTAATGGAATATCCCTAATCAGTTTTTGACCATTGAATTTGAAATCGAACAGAAAAGCCAAAAGGAAACAAACTTAAAATATGAGCGAATATGAATTTGTTTCAGATTCACAATGGACCGCCACATACATCAATCTTTGGTTATTCACATGCGAAACGGATGATAGATGTACAGAACAAGTAAGTGGCATGACTTCGACAACATTATTTATCACAAAACTTGCAGTGTGGGAGTGTAATAAAGCCATGATATATTTATCACATTACGCTAGTGAAATAAATATGTAAATGCAGGCCGAGTCACTGTTCAGTATTTTCCCTTCAGCTCGGAGTACATAGGAATTGTCTCGTCAGTGTCTGTAACTGTTACAAGACCAGATTATGGAAATCGACGAGATAGTTCTATTATTCGGCGTAGTTCGGAGAAGACGGATTCAACATAAGATGTCAGCGTACAAATATACGACGTGATCGTATGACAACGTTATGTATAGGCAGCTACATTAAACATGTTGCTTGTGATGCTTTGTTCGAGTTAAGTGATAAACTGAACCTCGCCTTCATGCCGATTCAATAATGAATTTATTAAACTCACTGGATAAAATTGGTATGATGGTCGGCACAGCCTCACATCATATAATTTTATCCAACTTGTTTAATAAATTCAATATTAAACAGGCACTCATGTAAGATCCTCTGTTTACATGTAACATCTGTATGATCACCTAAGATATATTCACATTTCTCTATATTGATCAGATCTCCCAGGTAACCACTGAAGTCCTGCTGAAAGATGTGTCCGATTTAAATAGTACTTAAGACATGCCCATATTGATTTTCTTTACCTTATTTAAACAAAACATTAATGAGGCTACATGTTATGTTGTATACCTTTTCAACATCTGTTACCATTATTACCAGTATTATATTTGTCAGAATAAGTTAAAAAGAGTGATGTCGAATGTGAAAATTAATATACACTGAAAAGATGATTTACCTTCCAACCAGCTGACTTTGAAAAAAACAGATTGAAGCATCCCTGTAGATTATCAAACTTCCCTTTTACCATAAAACTAATAGACCACTTTGAATAATACTTAAACTAGTAACAGTATGGTATATACTCGCCAAGACTGGCTATAGCAAACTTGTAATAGTCTATAAATAATAACAAAGTCATGGTGTGACTTGCAGGGCCTACAACCAGGACCACGGAGCTCAGTTTACAGCAGTGATCCCCACCAACGTGTTCGGTCCCTACGACAACTTCGACCTGGATGTTGGCCATGTTCTACCAGGACTCATCAACAAGGCATACTGTGCAAAACGTAATAAATGCTACTTTAACTTCTGTCGGTTTCTCGGGAGGCTGTGGTTGGACTGCCAACTGTGACCCTGAGGAAGTATCTTAAATAAACCAATGGTTTTAATTAAAATGTGACGCCAAACACTAAATATAATATATATAACCTATTTTAAGGAGAGGAAAGTTATAAGATTGTTTTTTTTTCGTTCCCATCCTATTAACTTTGTACTATTTACATATGCATGTTGTATAATTATGGAAATAAAATATGTTTAAACCAACTTATTTTAAGAGAGCAAACCTGTATTATGAGACCTTAAGGGAAGTGCAAAAATGGCCTCTACGTACAGGTGGATTTTAATTCAAAACACTTCAGAGCATGTTTGACTGATTTACATTGATCACAACTTGTACATAATATGACAACACATTTTTTAAAGTTCTTAATTTATTACAGGAGATAACAAAGAATTTGTGATATGGGGCACCGGGTCTCCACGGAGACAATTTATCTACTCGCGTGACCTCGCCAAGCTCATCATTTGGGTCCTCAGGGAGTACAAAGAAATCGACCCAATTATCCTCTCGGGTAAGTCCAAAGTCAATGGTGTATCAGAGTAGCCTCCGATTTAAGTTCAATGTATAATAGGTTTTTAATTGTTTCATAGATGGTTAAGGATTTTCTTGTTTCCTGTCAGATCACCAAAGATTTGTCTTGTTTTATCAATAATGAAATGATATGGAAAAGGAAACAAAAGTGATTTGCACAGCATAAGGGCTATTCCATTTAAATTTCTTGTGGGAGATGGTGGGTGTGGGCGAAGTGAGAGGTAGTGGGAATGGCGGAGGACCGCCAATTTTTTTTACCCTCAAGATATACTTTTATTATAAAATATCCCCCTAAAAATGCTTTTACCCCATGACCAATATACATTTATATAAAAAAAAATATGTGTCCTGTACTCCCCCACCTCCAGGCAAGTTTAAATGGAATAGCTCAAAGCATTAACCTCAACATTTTGTAAATTTATTTGTCTGAGTAATATCAAGAAATTGAAATAATAAGCTAGTTTTTCTAGGGTGTGTATCAATCAAAATATTTGGATTTGAATTTTACACGTATTAGTTTGTGAAGGTCAGTCATATGATATCTAGTGTTGATGTTTTCCAGTGAGCGAGGAAGAAGAAGTGAGTATAAAGGAGGCGGCGGAAGCAGTACTGAAAGGGTTCGGCTTTAAGGGTTCAGTCAGACAGGATACCACCAAGTCCGACGGACAGTTCAAGAAAACCGCATCAAATTTAAAACTGCAGAAATACCTACCAGACTTTAGGTTTACACCATTTGAGGAAGGTGAGTAGAATCAGAAGATGAACAAGACATCATTTTCACGCCAAATAATTATCTGCACAAAATAAAATTGAATGACAAGATAGGAATTCCATCAAGGCTACAGAAATAAGACAAATACAATGAAAAACAATAATAAAATAACATAATTATTCAGCATTAAACCACAATACAGTAGTTTATAGCCTACATATAAATCTGAAAATACAAAAGTCTGTCTCTCCCTTTCATGGTGACTTATATCCGTCATCAAGATATAATACGTTTACTTGGAGAAAAGTAAATATGTATGTTTTATAGTAACAACACTTCTTTTTATATATTAACAATTACAACATATCGTCATAAATTCAAGATCATGAAATAGCATTAGCCATAGATGTGTATCACTCACAAATAATAAACCGTTCATATCGATCGAAAACAATATGAAGGTAAACAATAAAGAGGTTATTGAATTTGTTGGCAAAAATATTACTTGGAACTCTATATTTTGGCGCAGGAACATTCGCAAGCTCTTTGTCCTTTTGCCAAAACAACTCGTTCAAAACCTGTAATACAGAATTAAACCTCTTTTTTGTTTCTTTTAAATATAACATGTTTATCAGACATCCTGACTGGAATGTAATGGATTGCCATGCTTCTTTTAATTAACCATTAACCGGCTACATATATACAATGGACTGTTCTTTCTTTGAATTCAGGCCATTCCATTTATGTGACAAAGGAGTGTTTTGGGGGAAATGACTGAAAAGCATTCAGACATTGTACACCCGGATCAGGCTGATCCGGGTTTACAATGGACGATAAGGCTATTATAGTCGTGCTTAGCAGGTTAAGGGTTAATATGCAACAGTATGTTATTACTTTTGACCGTTGTCTAAGAAAATCACACACCGACTTAACATACATTTATTATTTTCCCTACATGTCAACTAAAACTTCATTCAAACAAATCATCCACTTCGAAGACCATCCATTGGTTCTACTGATATTTTTAATGCCCCCGAAGGGAGTGGGCATGTAGTAATCACACCATCCGTTAGTTCATTCATCTGAAAAATCAAGTATCGGGCAGATCTTTGATATGGCTGATAATGAAATTTCACAAAAATGAGAAGGTGTGCCGCGCGCACAAAAAATCAGGTCCATATCTCAAAGGTGATTTTCTTATCCTTCTTATAATTTTAGCGAGTTAACATTTGTTTCTTTGTTTCTTGCAGCTGTGAAGGAGACCTGTGAATGGTTCGTCACCAATTACGAGACGGCTAGAAAATAGACATCTGTGATATGCCGAACAAACACTGTCCATGAAATATGCATAATTTATTTTACATACAAACACCTACTGTGTCTCAAGTAAATTTCACAATCAGAGTGTTGTTTTGTTATCTCGATTATCAGTTGTTTCATCCACATCATTTTGTATATGTATTTAATGTTTATCTATTTGATAAACCAAATCCATTGACAGTATTCTCTACATGAAGCATTTTAACATTTATTCAACGATTTTAAAGCATGTGTCCAGGGTAATTATATGTCTGAGACCATATATAAGCTTTTAAAGGGAAACACATCTCAGAGTATTAATCCAGTATCAATTTGACTTGCATATTCATAATTATCCATTGCAGAGATGTTGAGATTTTATCTTATTTTCAGTAGGTGATAAAATCTGTGTTACTCAGTTTTTATCCTTAGGTTCTAATGTAAAATAAAAATCTTTGACAGAGTAAAAAGATGATACGGTAATTTACAAGATTTTGATTTTGAAACTTGGTTGAACATCAAGGATAAAGAACGAGTTTATCACATACCAGAATGTATTGGTTTGTCTTATTTCTGGTCACTGATTGGTCAGTTTTTTTGATGATGCTCTAAATAGATAAATAATGTTGGATTTTATTTTTTTCTTTGTTTTGCTACCGTAGGTCTAAATATATTATTGGTGCAATATAATCCAATTACCAATATGCAGAAAGAATTGACTTAGAACAATTCTAATAATAAAAGGTTATTTAACAGTGTATTATGCAATACGGGTTTTTTATTGTCCAAGTACATGTTGTGGTGAAAGTCATATTGGACAAGATGCCTCGTCGAGTCAAATATGACTTTCACCACAACATGTACGAGGACAATAAAAGACCGTCTTGCCCAATACACTGTTAAATAACCTTTTTATTATACACCTAGATTTACAAGGGAAAATAAAACAATTAAACAAAAACAAATACAATTTTTTTAATCTCTTTTTGTTCCAACATGTTGTTGTTGTTTTAATTCATACACAACTTCTTGGAACTCATTCGGAACTTTCTGTCGATATTCGGTTTTTATCATTGAAAATTTTACTGATATTTTTTAAAAATCCACCATCTACTATTGGGGGGACCGTCCAATATGAAAAAAACGTCCAATAATAACATTAAGTATTGTATAATCACGTGATACAAATACGAACCGCTGATTAGACTGTAAATGTAGGTATATAATAATAACTGTTATGGATTGCAAGTTATGTAGATAAACTGACAGGAAGCCTCGAGTTCACAAAAAATCAAGATTGCTATGTGTTCCTTTAAAAAGCTTCTTATGCCCTACTATTTGTCTTCGTCTTATGATGGCCGTCTTTTCACATTGATCCATGGTTTATTTCGTGCATTATGGAATTGCAAGTTTAAGTAAAACATAGGAATTGCATTTCCAGCCATTTATATACAAATGAATCTCAAAAACATGCATTATCTGATATGAGTATGTGGAATGGGCAGGGAGTGAAGAAAAACTTATTCAAGTGCTGATAGTAAAATTATTTTTAATTTTAACAATTTTGAGGGATTTATGTTTTGGCTTTAATTATTTAAAACATTATAATAGTGTGATATTATATACATATATATTGATATTATATATATTTTTATATACACTTAATAAACGATCGGGAATATTGTATTTTGCTGCATTGGCTATTCATTGATACAGGAATTTAAGGTGTTGAGGTTAGTGTGCAGAATGCAATCATTAGGTCGAGTTGAAAGCTTCTGTTTTTATCCATCTTCAGGACCTTAAAACTGACACATAAGTAAACTCGAGTTTTATGAACATCTTTAGATTAATTCCAACGAATGTTTTGTTTTTTCACCGGTTCTCATCTTGAATAATACTTGAAATCCATTTGTTAAATCATCTCTTATCTACATCTTTTTGTGTCACCTGCATAGCAATCAGACATTTAGGGATCACTTTGTCCGACATCTGTGTCATCCTTGGTCACACTTTAACCTGTATCCTGACCTTGACCATAACTTGAAGAATATTTTACCTCTGTTCATAAAACACACATTTTCATCTTACCTGAAGGAATGTCGTTACACATGTTCAATAATTCTGGCTTTCAATTTGGCAGAGTTATGCCCCATTTCATAAAACTTTAACCTGTAACCTAACAAAGCTCATAATTGGCTTAAATAAGCAAACGGCATGCGACACAAGTGTTCCGTGAAACACCCTTCTAGTTATATTTGCAATCAGACAAACTTTTGTTGCCCAGGGTACCACATTGTATGTCCTACCTTCGGCATAATATTGTCGATAGAACATAACCAGTATGCTTTATTAATGTACATACATACATGCATGTATATCAAACATGTTGTTATTTTACATTTGCATTATTGTATTTGTTTTTCTCGTTAACTGGCAATATTTAAGCATAAAATGTTTTTATCCATATGTATTTCGTGTTTTTCGGTTAATAAACACTTTGCGGGCTATTAAAAAGTAATAAAATATTAACATTCCAACAGCCATGTGTCTTTATTATTCCCCCTGCCATACAATAAATTGCATAAAGAAAAAGATTAGTGTCTGTAGATAGCAGTGATCAGCAAGGTTGGATGAAACCTTGAACATGAAAGCTTTGAAAACTGTAATGACCAGTAGTTGTGTAATCCATGAGCAAGATTGGTTGTAAACCTTTGTAAACAGTGGCTACCACAATATTGGTGACGTTCATTGTGTAGCACACACATATCATCTACTACTTTTTGTACAATTTATAATGTTTTAAGATGGGTACGTAACAGGATAATTTACAGGATCATGGCAACAACTGGACGTTGTTCAAACCCTTCAACAGCTTGGGTCACATCGGGATGGAATGGGGAATGTTGATATCGGAGCAAAAAAAAACTACAGGTTTTTAGTAAAAACAGATGTCTCCCCCACTGTGGAAAAGGCCATAAATCCGAAAAAAAATCATTCATGTGGAACACAAAGATAATATGCGCAACGAGGCTTGGTACTAAACATCCTTGACAAGTTTCGTTGAAATCAGTCTAGGGGTTCAGGAGAACTAGTCCTGACAAATTTTATGTATTAAAACCTTTAAAGGGCCACAACTCCGCCAAATTATTTTTACCGCTACACGGCAAAGATATGCGCATCTAGGCTTGGTACAGATCATCCTTGCCAAGTGATGAAATCTGTTCAGGGGATCAGGAGAACTAGTCCGGACGAAGTTTATGTATGAATACCTTTAAAAGGCCATAACTCGGCCAAAACTCATTCAACCAGAACACAGCGACAATAAGCGCAACTGGGCTTGGTACAATGTCATTGAAATCTGGCCAGCGGTTCAGGAGAACTAGTCGGGGGATGGGAGTAGGGGGAAACGTTTGTGTATTAAAACCTTTAAAGGGCCATAACTCTGTCAAAAAATCATTCAACGGCAACACGGCGACGGCATGCGTAATAAGACTTGATACTGATCATCCCTGCAAAGTTTCGTTGAAACCCGGCCAGTGGTTAAGGAGAACTATTGCAGACAAGGTTTGTGTATTAAAACCTTTAAATGGCCATAACTCTGCCAAAAATCATTCAACCAGAACACGGCGATGATTATGCATAACTAGGCTTGGTACTGATCATCCCTGCAGTTTCATTGAAATCCGGCCAGGGGTTCAGGAGAACTAGTCCAGATAAAGTTTGTGTATTAAAACCTTTAAAGAGCCATAACTCTGCCAAAAATCATTCAACCAGAACACGGCAAAGATATGCATATCTAGGCTTGGTACTGATCATCTCTGCAAAGTTTCGTGGAAATCCAGCAAGGGGTTAACGAGAACTAGTCCGCTCAAAGTCCAGACAAAGTTTGTGTATAAAAACCTTTAAAGAGCCACAACTCTGCCAAAAATCACTCAACCGGAACACGGCCAGGGGTTCATGATGACTAGTCCGGACAAGGTTTGTGACATAGAGACGACAGACAACAGACAGACAGCACAAAAACGATGTTTGTCACAAAGTGGGGGAGACATAAACATGACAGTAATGGAGATTATGGTGGTGCGGAGCATAAAAAGCATCCTACAAAGATCTTTTCTATTTACAAATTAAACAAGTTCAGAATTTATCATCTGATCTCGGTCCATTTCTAGATTTTGCAGTCAAGTAGGTTTTAGGGCATAGCGACAAAATATTTCTGGCATATCAGATGCGGATATCCTCATTTTACTAAGGTACTGAAAAAGCCTACCTTTTGGGTTGGATAAAAATCGCGCGCCAATATAATGTAAAGGTGGTGTTGTTGGGGCGAGGTCAGATTTGACCCCAGGTTCACCATTTTAACAACTTGATAGAGGACCATAAGCTGATATTTTATGCAGTATATGAGAACTATGTGCCTTGTGGTTTCAGAGAAGACTTTTCCAGTTTTCCCCTGTATAAGTCTAAAAATGCAAAATCTCTACATTCAAACATTGGACCACCGTGGCAGCCATTTTTGGTGATGGTGGTGGTGTGGAGTGAGTGGGTATCTAGTTTAGATAGATAAATTACAACCCTGGGTGTAACTTCCACTTAGAATATTGGCGTAGCCTCGGTTTCCGATCAAAAGATATTTATCTGGTTGAAGTACTGGTTGTATGGCGCCAAACCTCATTTACACCGAAATATAACACAGCTCCATTGTCATTTTGACAAACTATTCTTCAGGAAACTGGCTTTGAAATGAAAAACATTGCCTACAATAGCTTTATTCATCATAAACCTGTACTTTTTTTCCTTCTTAAATATAATATAAACTACCAAGAGTATTGGTAGAACAGATGGATGCACCCCAATGTGGATGCCTTGCGTGTACCATTTAAAAGTAGAAGAATATATTACGTTCCAAATGAAAGATGTCTGATAAAAATGTTATATAAAAACAAGAGGCCCACAAAGGCCGTATCACACTAAGGGTTAAACAGGCCAGGACAGTTTGAGCTAATGGCAATCTCATTAAAGCCTTATCACACTACGATACTCTACACTACTATGGATCTGACAGCACTACATTAGAGGTCAAGTCAGTTTGACCTGGAAATTAGCCAATCAGATATCAGCTTACTGCTTCACTGCGCATGTCGCATTTCAGTCAAACGCTGTGGAGCAGTCTACGCTCGGTATTTAAAGAGATGATGTTCGTACCTTTTAGCTTATAAAACTCAAAATAATAGCGTTGACAAACATAACACACCAACCATTATTGACTATTTACTGAAAAAAACAAGATTGTTTGACGGAATTCAATAGAGGTACAAAAAAGTACCGATTTGTGGGGTTGAACTGACACTAAAATTACACTCACAGAATGTCGCAATAGTCGACTTCGCTATCAACTGAGCTAAGCGGGCCTTACGTACTACGACATACTCAAGTCTTTGAATTAAATATTTTGTATCACTAGCCCGAATTCTTATATACTCAATGAAAACCCGTACATTTTCCCTTAGCCCGACTACATCAATTAAAAAAAAATAGTGGGTTAATTTGAAGACTGCATACTATTTAGAAAACTAATGTCGTAATAATCTCGGCAGAATATATATTTTCAAAACACATGACCGTGCCTTCGATTTTCTTCGTGTTCTTCGTGTTCTTGATGTAAAACATGCCATTTAGTGCATTTCTTTGAATTTATCGTGCAATCCACAGCATTAACACAAGACTACTTTATCTTTCTTCGGATATGTATTTTATGTGGATTTTCAGATGTTCAGTTCTCGAACATCATCTGAAATGCATATGAAACGTGCGATTTCATTGGTTGAATTTAGATGATCTTGCAAAAATCTTAGCAGCGGCAACTTTCAATGTTCACCATGTTATTTATCAAATTACAAAACCAGATGTGGACATGACATTGTTTGTTAAAACTGCATTGTTGATTTTCGTAACAAGGGAATCGCCGAATACAAAAATTGGCGAGGCAATTCCGATTATGAAGAATTATTACTGGATTATATTTATATATACTGTACATGCTGGTGCTTCAGTCGTATTCCTGTTATAAAGTTCCCCAAGATGAAGTATGATGAATGCTGGGTATTTCAGGTACTTTCATTTTTTTTTGGAGAGAGTGGCTATTGTTAATCATTTAATAGCCATTTAATGATTTTCGTTTTGATCATTGAAAGTATGTTTTATATGTGCTGTATGGAAAACTCTGGCATTTTTCATGTTAAAGTTGTGTGTTGGGTTACGCACGATGTAAAGATAAAGTACAATATGCACTATTTGCCAGTTTAGGGTCTTCAAGCACATCGCTGGCTTCTGTTACATACTTTACATTTGGAAACTATACCCCATGCAACACTTTCCATTCTTACATGTCATTAAAGTTAACAAGAAATCCGCGGATTCACATGTTTCGCCTAACGGGGGCTGGACTTAAAAATAAAAAGGCCAATGATGCTTAAATGAATGTTTGTAAACATTTTAGTTACTAAAAACAATGGAGTTTGCAGTTTGCTGAGATGACATTTAAGTGCATTTGTTTAAAAACAAAATGCCATTCTATTAAAAACAATAGCCCCCAGCGCCTGTGGACGCTATACTGGCTAAAGCGGTTCTTATATCAAGGGTTGTCGACATAAAATCATCAGAACTTCTTTTAAAACATTGCAAAAACAACAGGGATTTGCTCACCTGGTAATCATGGGCAATAAGACTGCTGTATCTAGTATGGCATGGGTATTTTTTAATTTTTCCCACTTTCTTCTATGAATGAAATTTCATAAAAATGGGTGGTGCGGTTTATATTAACATTCTAAACACATTTGGTTAAAGATCAGATAAAAAATAAAGTAACTACAGTAAATTTAACTAAGGAAAATACAATATAGCATTTTTCAACAAATCAAGGGCCATAACTATGTCGTTACTAACAAGATCTAGCTGGTTTTCAAACTTGTCCAAGATTTCGTTGATATACCACGCTTTGCACAACTAGACATCATACTGAGGCTTCCTGACAAATTTTGTAGAAATCCAACAAGCCGTTTAGGAGGAGTAGCGCGGACAAGACATTTAAAGTAAAAATGTCAAAGGGCCATAACTCCGTCATAAATCAGTGAACTGGAACAAATGCGCGATATGCACAAGACATCTTACCGATGCTTCCTGCCAAGTTTTGTCGAAATCCAACAAGGCATTTAGGAGGAGTAGCGCCGACAATAGATTTACAAGGAAAAATGTCAAGGGGCCGTAATTCCATCAAAAATAACGAACCGGAAAAAGACGCAATAGACTACTCCTCCCAATAAAACAATAAAAGGCAAAACACCTGGTAAAGCTTGGTAAAGATCAGATGAAAAATGAAAGCCCTATCGTATTAACGAGGCAAAATATAGCATTTTTAACAAGGGCCATAACTCTACTGTTACTGGTCCGATCTGGTTGGTGTTCGAACTTGTCTGAGCTTTCATTAATATTAACAATCTGTTTAAGTTTGGTAAGGATCGGATGAAAATTGACGGTCCTTGGTCAGTACAGCTTAAAATCATCAGCTCCAAAAAGTAGGTCAAGGTCATAGATGAAATCCATGCGTCCAAAAATATGCACTACCCAAGACACAACTTCGTCAAAATAGAATGTTTTTTCTTCCAAAGATTAAGCTATAAATTAGGTTTAAAACATCTAGTGCATAATTATAGTTCATGTGATGTAAATGTAACAATTAAAGTTATCTTCTCTTTGCTTGGATGGTGAAGGTCACATCCACCTTTGCTTTGTCACGTTGCAATGTACCACTCAAGATACAACTATTAGCAAAGTTCGAAAGGTCTTAGTGCATACAGTTTGTGAAAAAGTGACCCAAACGCCAAAGTTGAAGGTAAAAATTATAAGGTTATCTGCCCTTGATTGGAGGGTCAAGGTCACTTCCACATTTGCTTTGTCACGTTGCGATGTACCACTCAAGATACAACTATAAGCAAAGTTTGAAAGGTCTAGTGAATACAGTTTGTGAGAAAATGACCTGAATGCAAAACTTGAATGTTGACGCCTTCGCTGCCGCTGCCAGAATAGCAACACCTATGTCTCTTTTTTTCTTCGAAAAGGCGAGACAAAAATTGCTCCCAAATGCATTTCTGTGTACATAGTTGGCATTTGGAAACTATACTCTAGGTAACACTGCCCATGTCAATGAAGTTAAAACTTGCTCCCAAATACTTTTCACTGCAGAAACAAACTGAAATAAAGTGGTCAATATAGTGTACATCAGACTTTATGACTGTACGTCAGACTTTATGACATTTTAATGCAGAATTAACATGCAGATATGAAGATTTGAAAGTAGTTTTGGGTGAACAGTTTGCTGTGTGTTTAAATGTCTACATGTAAAACTGGCAACAAACAAATTATCCTACCTCTAGACTGTAGGTCATTTCTGGCTCCTGTGGTTCCGTGTAGTCATATTTTTTAGTAGAAAAAGTGGGAAGTTTCAGTTCTGTTTTTGCTCCCCCTTTTATTACTGTTCCCTCAGCTGCACCCGACTTAAACAAAACCACATGCACGGGCCGCTTGTTTGGTATAGCAGAATTATGCTCTACACCCTTGATGGTAGATGACAGTATCTATTCCATGCCAGGTGTTTGGAATACAGGTGTGGCAGGGCTGTCGGGAACAGGGATGTCAAACCGGAGTCGGCTGGTTGGATCCGAAAGGTTATCCATGTTGTCCTGGATCTGTTTGATGCCCGGGGTCTGGAGAATCGGGGCCACTGGTCTGGCTAGGGCTGACAATGTAGGGTTAAAGCAAGTTCGCGATGATGTTTATTATTTTAGCTTCATTCAAAAAAATGCAGAAGTAATGGAATATAAAGACGAAATGGGTTAGTTCCATGGAACACCTGTGTTGCCTACAGTGTGGTTATTTCAGCAAGTGTAATCTTAATATAAAGTTTGAAGACATGGGATGCAATTCTTCATGAAATATGGAGCAGTTTATTTTAAAGTGTTAACGTTTATGAAAAGGGGCATAAATCTGCAATGTATAAGTGATAAGGAAGAACTGCATAAAGTGTCATGAGCAAAGGTCACTAGAGCTGTCAGTCTTTTAAAGACGACAAATATACCCCGCTACCAGTCCCCACTTCCCCCCATTCCGCACCCTACCATTTGGGTACAGATTGAGTGGAATAGGATTTTCATAATCACATGGGGTGCAATCCTTCATGAAATATGGAGCAGTTTTTTTAAAAGTGTTAACGTTTATGAAAAGGGGCATAAATCTGCAATGTATAACTGATAAGGAAGAACTGTATAAAGTCATGACCAAAGGTCACTAGAGCTGTCAGTCTTTTAAGGGCGACAAATATACCCCGCTACCAGTCCCCACCTCCCCCATTCCGCACCCTACCATTTGTGTAAAGATTTAGTGGAATAGGATTTTCATAATCAGGTAATGGTGGCCTTGACCTTTGACCGCCTGACCTAAACATCAATAGGGGTTATCATCACATCACAGGCAGTCTACCCATGAAGTTCCATGATATTTGCTTTAGGGGGAGTTGAGTTACAGAGCGGACAAAAATGTTCACGGATGGGCCCCGGTGACCTTTGATCTACTGACCTCAAAATCAATAGGTGTCATCATCTCACTATAGGCAGTCCACCTATGAAGATTCATGAGATTTGCTTCCTGGTGAGAGGAGTTTTGGAGCGGACAAGGTTTTTCATTATCGGGTCCCAGTGACCTTGACCCTTGCTACTTACCTCAAAATCAATAGGGGTCATTCTCTCACCACAGGCAGTTCACCTACAAAGTTTCATGAGATTTGCTTCAGGATGAGAGGAGTTATGGTGCGGACAAGGTTTTTCATTATCGGGATAATGTTTTCTCATCATCAGGTCCTTTGACCTACTGACCTCAAAATCAATAGGGTCATTCTCTCATCACAGGCAGTTCACCTACAAAGTTTCATGAGATTTGCTTCAGGGGGAGAGGAGTTATGGTGCGGACAAGGTTTTTCATTATCGGGTCCCGATCTGTTGACCTTTGACCTACTGACCTCAAAATCAATAGGGGACATCCTCTTACCACGGGCAGTTCACCTATGAAGTTTCATGAGATTTGATTCAGGCGGAAAGGAGTTATGAAGTGAACAATGCTTTTTATATCGGGTCCTGGTGACCATGTCCTTTGACCTCAAAATCAATAGCAGTCATCCTCTCACCACAGGCAGTTCATCTATAAAGTTTCATGAGATTTGCTTCAGGGGGAGAGGAGTTATGAAGCGGACAATGTTTTTTCATTATCAGGTCCTTTGACCTACTGACCTCAAAATCAATAGGGGTCATCCTCTCACCATAGGCAGTTCTTCAATGAAGTATCATGAGATTTGCTTCAGGGTGAGAGCAGAGAGAGGTTTTTCATCATCGGGTCCCGGTGTCCTTGATCTTTGTGACCTAGTGACCTCAAAATTAATAGGGGTCATCCTCTCACCACAGGCAGTTCACCTACAAAGTTTCATGAGATTTGCTTCAGGGTGAGAGCAGTTATGGAGCGGACAGGGTTTTTCATTATCGGGTCCCGGTGTCCTTGATCTACTGACCTAAAAATCAATAGGGGTCATTCTCTCACCACAGGCGAACGTTCACCTATGAAGTTTCATGAATTTTGCTTCAGGGGGAGAGAGTTATGGAGCGGACAAGGTTTTTCATTATCAGGTCCCGGTGACCTTGACCTTTGACCTATTGACCTCAAAATCAATAGGGGTCATCCTCATCACAGGCAGTCCACCCATGAAGTTTTAAGAGATTTGCTTCAGGGGGAGAAGAGTTACGCAGACGAACAAGGTAAAACCAGTATACATCCCGCTAAACTTTGTTTAGCGGGGGTATAAATACATTGCCTAATTATGAGCTATGTTAGGTTGCAGGTTAAAGTTTTATGAAAAGAGGCATAACACTGTCAAAATGAAAGTCAGAGTTACTGGACATGTGTAATGACATTCCTTTGGCTAAGATTAATAAGTTTGTGAAGTTTCATGAACATAGGTCAAATACTTTTCAAGTTATGGCCAGTTATGAGCTTGGTTAGGTTGCAGGTTAAAGTTTTATGAAAAGGGGCATAACTCTGCTGAAATGACAGACAGAGTTTTCAGTCATGGCTAACACTATTTTGTGTGGTAAGATGAATGTGTGTGTGAAGTTTCATGAACATAAGTCAAATACTTCTTAAGTTATGGTCAGTTATGAGCTTGGTTAGGTTGCAGGTTATTTTTATGAAAGGGGTCATAATTGTCACCATTTTTCTATCACTCAGTGGCAATAACTCCTAAACTCTCTCCTGGTGTTTGAGCTTCTTCAGTCTGATCATAGTTTTTTCAATACTCTCTTGTATAAATATAATTTCAAGCAGTATATATTTGGAAAATTGAATTAAAAGGGTATTTTCCTTCTGATAATACATATTTAATTAAACTGTAATAAGATAAGACGCCCAAGAGGGCCTGTGGACGCTCTACTGGCTAAAGATAAAGTTTATGTATATTAATATCATTCAATTGGAACAAGGTGATGACATACACAACTAAGCTTGGTACTGATCATCCCTGCCAAGTTTCGTTGAAATCCAGCAAGAGGTTCAGGAAAACTAGTCTGTACAAAGTTAGTGTATTAAAACCTTTAAGGGGTCAAAACTCTGCCAAAATGCATTCAACCAGAACACGGCAATGACAGGTGCAACTAGGCTTGGTACTGATCATCCCCACTAAGATTCGTTGAAATCTGGCAAGGAGTTCAGAAGAGACTACTCTGGACAAAGTTTGTCTATTAAAACCTTTAAAGGGCCATAACTCTGCCAAAAATAATTCAACCGGAATATGGCGATGATATGCACAACTAGCCTTAATACTGATCATCCTTCACAAGTTTCGTTGAAATCCAGCCAGTGGTTCAGGAGAATTAGCCCGGAAAATGTTTGTGTATCAAAACCCTTTAAAGGGCCATAACTCTGCCAAAAATCTGTAAACCGGAATGGTACAGATCATCCCTGAAAAGTTTCACTGAAATCACTGAAATCCGTCCAGATGAAGGCCCTTTAGTATTAATGAGGCCAAAATCTAGCATATTTCAGAAAACAAGGGCCATAACTACTGTGTAAATGGTCCCATCTGGCTGTTTTACAAATTTCTCGGAGCTTTCATTGATATTAACAATCTGGTAGAGTTTGGTAAAGATCGAACAAAAAATGAAGGCCCTATCATCTAACAAGGCAAAATATAGCATTGTTAAATAAATCAAGACTGGTTAATAAAAAAAAGTTAAAAAAAGAATAAAAAAAAGGTAAAAGTTAAAAAGTTAAAAAAAAATATAATAATAATAAAAAAGTTAAAAAATCTGGTAAAGTTTGGTAAAGATCAGGGCCCTGTTTTATTAAACATCTTACAATAAGTCTCAAATTTAAAAAACGTTCACTTGTTTCCACCTAAGCATTCAATGTAGACAATTACGTGTGCAGGTAGTGCAAAATTATCACATGCATAAGAAAACGAAATGAATCACGTTTTTTTGAAAAGTGTAATAAACAGTGATGCATTTAAGAAATTGATTTACGATCAAAATGGTTGTAAGTTGTTTTATAAAACGGGACCCAGATGAAAAATGCAGGCCCTATCGTATTAATAAGGCAAAATACAGTATTTTTTTGTAATGAAATCAGGTGCCTTAACTCCGATGTTACTGGTCCGATCTGGCTGGTTTTCGAACTTGTCCAAGCTTTCATTGACATTAACAATCTGGTAAAGTTTGATAAAGATCGGATGAAGGCCCTATCGTCTTAACGAGGCAAAATATAGCATTTTAAACTAAATCAAGGGCCATAACTCCGCTGTTACTAGTCCGATCTGGCTGGTTTTCAAAATCATCCGAGCTTTCATTGATATTAACAATCTGTTAAAGTTTGGTAAAGATTGGATGAAGGCCCTATCGTCTTAACAAGGTAAAAGTTTACAAACAACGGACGGACTGTGGACAACTCGCCATCCCATAAGCTCTGCTGGCCCAAAAATGCACCTAAAATGGTTTATAATTCACGGTGGCAAACACATATCCCAACATGGCCACATAGGCGGGACCGGATTATTTTAATGGAAACACATACCTGCATGGAGACTTTCCCCGCACATTGACATGTCTACATTTCCCAGTAAACTGTACATAATTCCATTATGCTGAAATACGGAGGGCACAGAGTTTAATCTGAAATATATTAACAGTATATCGAGGGTTTAACGCGAAACTATTGTAACTAACTTTTAGAAAATTTTACAGGAGAAGCAAAAAACATCTTATTTTCATCAAAATTGCATTTTAGAACTTTATTCTCTGGCATGTAATAAAGAAATGGTATCCATTTATGATTTGAGAAGAAAAGAAATAATTCATGTAATTATGTACGAGATATTTAAGATATATTGACCTACAATAGTTTCGCGCTAAATATTTGAAGATGTGGATGAAATTTTTCAGGGCGAAACTATTGTAACTAACATTTTTTAGCAGTTATTGATACATTTTTTCAGTGTTTTTTTTAAAAACTACATACTTCAATGAAAACTATTGGACAGTATAGCTTTAGGCAGTAAGTTTGTATGTTTAGTTTCACAGTTGACACATACAGCAGTTATCATTATCTTCCTTTTACATAGTTATTATTAAATATGTTCCCTCTTCATTAAGTTAAATGAGAACTAATTGGACTTTATAAAAAATTTATGCGAAACTATTGTAAGTCAATATTATTTTAAATAACTGATTTTTAAACAAACGATACATCGAAATATGCTATAGACAATACTTGTTATAGGCAATACTTGTTATAAAGATCATTTAATATAGTAAAGTCACACAATTCAGACAAGATGAAGATAAGAACACTTATATGGAGTTCAATATCTTATAATTTCTTTATAAAGCTAAAAAGTGTTTGTAAAAATTACTTATGCCAAGTGGCTATTTTAACAAACACGTTTTTTGTGGCGATTAGCTTATTGTAGGGACAATGGATTTTACTGAATAGGTGAACTTCTAGCTTCTTGCATCTGCAGTGTGTCTCCTCTGTCGGTTTAGGAGATGGAGGGGTGTGTGTTGTTTGTAGAGGGGTGGGGTAGAAAGAAGTAGAATTTGAAATTATGTTTCTTTTAATATAATTATATGCAAGCAGGTTTAAAGTTACACTTATACTGGATTCATAATTTAAACTTTGATGAATACTTCAAAATTACTATGGATCCCTTTAATGCAAAGCAGTTGGTCAAATACGTACCTTTCTTCATACCTACCCACTTATGAAATCTTGGGCAGAGACACCGCAAACAAACTGTTTAGTAAAGAGTTTATACCAGCCCTGACCTTTGATATTATAAGTATTACTTACTGCTTTATATAATAAATGAAACTATTCTGGCGAAAAAGATTATAAAGTTGTTTTTCCTAATTATGGTGTTCTAAGTCATTTTCGGCTCCAATTTAATATTTTAGGCTATTTCTATTGGCCATGAATCCACCTGAAC
Source organism: Cyrtodaria siliqua (assembly GCA_037043455.1). NCBI lineage: Eukaryota > Metazoa > Mollusca > Bivalvia > Adapedonta > Hiatellidae > Cyrtodaria > Cyrtodaria siliqua. The sequence continues at coordinate 58,938 of JAWPHD010001971.1, forward strand.
GTGGATACCTTAAGAACAATCACCATTCGCAAAGCAATGGGAAAACTTGCTCACCTTATTAATACCAGTAAATAATGTATAAGGTAATTATGAAATAATTTAATTACTTAATCATTTAAAAATCCCTAAACACATGAGAGTAAGTAATATTAATAAAACAGTGTTGTTTTTCGTTGAACTTAGAGAAACAACTAAAATTTCTTCTCAGTTACCACAAATTCAAACTCAACAATCATTGTTTGAGAGAGTGATGTGTAAAACTTGCTTAATATTTTAACATTATTAGCTTTGAAGTATAAAACAATTTGTCCACTTTACAGATAGAAATACATAAACTGAGTCGCGAAAAATTTCAAAACATCATTAATTTTACCTAATTAGATCCCGGAAAATAGATATTTACTCCTGGAATTCACAAATAAATGAAAATCTGTAAACAAACCGCACTAAAATTTTAAAATATTAATCGGTTTCATGACTTTTGTACATCCTATCAATACTTTACACACACAGAAAAACATACATGCACATGATGTTTCGGCAATGTGTAAAAAAACCTTTCACAATATATATTTTACCAGATTTAACACAAAATACGTTACAGTTCATTAACTTCATATCAGTTTGCAAAGCTTGGAAAAAAGGGCTTGGCAATAATTATTAATTCTTCTGTGGAACCACTGATATCCCTAATTCTGTGATCCCAAGTGGAGGCCAAAATGAAGAAAACCCAAACGTATATACTTTTATATATTTTTCATACAAATAACCTTTAATGTTCTAAGAATGGTATGCAGTAAAACTCCTTAAAATTCTTTAATCTTTAATTTAACTTATATTTCACATAAGAAACATAGAGCAGTTGTTATTACCTTCATTTGGAACAATTATTATGTAAATATTTTAAAGTTTATTTAAAATCAAATTTGACTTACAATAGTTTCGCGCCAAATTATTTTTGAAAGCAAAACTAATGTAAATTATTATAATCTTAAATAAATTTGCAAGAAACAACATGATTTTGTTGGCTATAAACAATCCCTTATATGAAGATTTAATCAAAAACAAATGCAAAACTATTTTAAATGATTTAAAGCTGAGTTACAGTAGTTTCGCATTAAACAAAAAGCTGTATGAGATACAATAATATGACACATTTTATTTTTCTCTAACAAATTTTAGAATCTAGTTCTAATATTTTGTGACATTATAAAGGGTCAGTATCTGATAAGGATTATGTAAAAAAAAATCATTTTCAGAAAAAAAGTGAGTTACAATAGTTTCGCGTTAAGCCCTCGATATCTAAACAGTATAAATTAAAACAAGAATTTAATTTTTTCCCTTCGAGCAGATTTAGAAATTAAAAAAAGACAACGACACATGAAAGCAATCTCCGTGTGCACTTACCACTCATACAAACTATTTTAATATACAAAACATTTAAATATATAAAACATACAAAACATATTGTAATATACAAAAACATATTGTAACAGCAATAAAAAAATGTCGGTTTGCTGTGCTCCGACCCAAATGTATTTAATTTTACATGGGTAGGTAAGTGAAACTTCTGTTTTTTATTCCGAAGACAGTAAAAACCATAAGAAATTAAAGAAAAATATATTTAAGTTATGAGCAGAAACTGTTTTTCTATTTTCAGTAACAACGACCTTGACCCCAGTGGTCTCAGATTCAATCCCAAACTTGCTTTTCATATAAGCTACCTCCACTCAAAGTTTCAGGCCAATATCTCATTTCTAACTAATGTTATTCAACGGAAACCGTTTTCTATTTTTAGTAACAGTGACATTTACCTTCACCCCAGTGACACCAAATGCAATCCCAGTGACCCCAATGCAATCCAAAGCTACCTGTTCATATAATATACATACCCACAAAGTTTCATTCCAATATCTCATTCCTAACTAAAGTTATGGAGCAGAAACCATTTTCTATTTTAGTAACAGCGACGTTGACCCCAGTATCCCCAAATGCAATCCCAAGCTTGATTTTTATATAAGCTACATACGCACTAAGTTTCTGCCCTATACGTCATTCCTAACTGAAGTTATTAAGCGGAAACCATTTCCTAATTTTAGTAACAGTGACCTTGACCTCAGTGACCCCAAATGCAATCCCAAGCTTCCTGTTCATATAAGTTACCTACCCATAAAGTTTCATTCCAATATCTCATTCCTAACTAAAGTTATTGAGCGGAAACCATTTTTCTATTTTTTAGTAACTGTGTATTTTGTGTATATTTTACAATTTCTGTTGCCATAGAAACCACAATGTTTGACATATCAATCACATAATGATGTGCATGATCTCCTCACTCCCTTTTCATTAAATTATCTTCAGCAGAAAGGATCCATCTATTTTGTGTATTTTTACTATTTCTGTTGCCATAGTTACCATATCTTTTGTCATATCAACAAAATACAAGAAATCCGTGGATTCACATGTCTCACTAACGGGGGCTGGACTTAACAATAAAAAGGTCAATGATGCTTAAATGAAAGTTTGTGAACATTTTAGTAACTAAAAACAATGGAGTTTGCAGAGATGACATTTAAGTGCATTTGTTTAAAAACAAAATGCCATTCTATTAAAAACAAGAGGCCCAAGAGGGCCTGTGAATGCTCTACTTGCTAAAACGGCTCTTATATCAAGGGTTGTCGACTTATAATTCCCATCAGCAGTTGTTTTGAAACATTGCAAAAGCAACAGGGATAGGATGGCCTCAGATCGCTCACCTGGTAATCATGGGCATTAAGTCTGCTGTGTCTAGTCTGGCGTGGGTATTTTTTTATTTGTACCACTTTCTTCTATGAATGAAATTTCATAAAAACGGGTGGGGTGGAGGGGATGTTATATTAACATTCTAAACAAATATGATCAGATAAAAAATGAAGTAACTACAGATTTAACAAAGGAAAATACAATATAGCATTTTTCAACAAATCAAAAGCCATAACCTGTCGTTACTAACAAGATCTAGCTGGTCTTCGAACTTGTCCAAGATTTCATTGATATACCGCGCTTTGCACAACTAGACATACTGAAGCTTCAAGCCAAATTTTGTAGAAATTCAACAAGCCGTTTAGGAGGAGTAGCGCCGACAAGAAATTTAAAGTAAAAATGTCAAAGTGCCATAACTTCGTCATAAATCAGCGAACTGGAACAAAAGCGCGATATGCACAACTAGACATCTTACCGATGCTTCCTGCCAAGTTTCGTCGAAATCCAACAAGGCGTTTAGGAGGAGTAGCGCCGACAAGAAATTTAAAAGTAAAAATTCAAGGGGCCGTAACTCCATCAAAAATCAACGAAACGGAAAAAAACGCTATAGGCACAACTAGAAAGCATAGCAATGCTTCCGGCTAACACGGCGTTAACACCAAAAAATAAATAAAAAAAGTAATTTAAAAAAAAAATGAAATAATTTTTTTTTTTAAAAAAACAACAAAAAAATCAAATAAAAAGATAAAAAATCTAAAAAATAAATATAAATATTAAACAAAACTTGAAACAAAAAAAAGTATATACTAATAATCAAAGCAGGAGGCAAAACATCTGGTAAAGTTTGGTAAAAATCAGATGAAAAATAAAAGCCCTATTGTATTAATGAGGCAACATATAGCATTTTTAACTAAATCAAGGGCCATAACTCTGCTGTTACTGGTCTGATCTGGCTGGTTTTCGAACATGTGCGAGCTTTCATTGATATTAACAATTTGTTAAAGTTTGGTAAAGATCGGATGAAAAATGAAGGCCCTTGGCCAGTAGAGCTAAAAATCATCAGCTCCAAAAAGTAGGTCAACGTCATAGATGAAATCCATGCATCCAAAAGACCCAAGACACAACTATGTCAAAATAGAATATGTTTTCTTCCAAAGATTAAGCTATAAATTAGGTTTAAAACATCTAGTGCATAATTATAGTTCATGAGAAAGTGATGTAAATGTAACAATTAAAGTTATCTGCCCTTTGCTTGGATGGTGAAGGTCACATCCACATTTGCTTTGTCACGTTGCAATGTACCACTCAAGATACAACTATAAGCAAAGTTTGAAAGGTTTTAGTGCATACAGTTTGCGAAAAAGTGACCTAAACGCAAAAATTGAACCTAAAAATTATTAAGTAATCTGCCCTTTGCTTGGAGGGTCAAGGTCACTTCCACATTTGCTTTGTGACGTTGCGATGTCCCACCCAAGATACAACTATAAGCAAAGTTTGAAAGGTCTAGTGCATACAGTTTGTGAGAAAATGACCTAAACGCAAAAGTTGAACCTAACAATTATTAAGTTACCTGCCCTTTGCTTGGAGGGTCAAGGTCACTTCGACATTTGCTTTGTCACGTTGCAATGTACCACCCAAGATACAACTACAAGCAAAGTTTGAAAGGTCTAGTGTATACAGTTTGTGAGAAAATGGCCTAAACGCAAAACTTCCGCCGCCGCCGCCGGAAAAGCAACACCTATGTCTCTTTTTTTCTTCGAAAAGGCGAGACAAAAACAATGTGCATAATCCCCTCATTGCCCTCTACCAACATACCAAGTTTCATAAAAATATTTTCAATACTTTTCTTATTATTACAGGGACAGACTGAGACGGATGAACGGCAAACCTAAAGTCCCTCCGGTGACACACCAGTAGGGGACTAATAAACATCTCCAAGTGAAATTAGCCATCTATTGTTTATGTAAAGATTCATCTCATTAAGGGGTTTAGAAAGCATGGAGTCAACAGAAACATCTATGTTACATATGCATCAACTTTTCTAATTGTCAAACTCATTATTCAAACAAACCATCAGTCAAAATTGTTGGACTCCGCTTAGGCCAAGGAAAAATAGTCGTGTTTCAGGTTCCCGACCCACCCTATATTTTGTCCCGACCCTAACCTTTTTTTCCCTGTTTGGAAAAAAAATCATTCTCTTGTGCTGCGATGATGACGATATTGTTTTCGTTCTGTATTCGTCGATGCGGTTAGTGTATCGCAGATGTTTACGCTTGTTTTTACCCGGCAACGACTACCGCAGCACGGCTTACATGTATGGCCTGCAAGGTTGCTAAATGTGACCACCAAAAGGCCAGGTGTAATATTAGCTGTATTTCTACCGACAAATTTTCGGGGAGTTCATCCTTCATATAAAGGTCAAATGTATTTTTCGGCTCATACGACAAATGTTTATAAATTTGAAATATTAAAAGTAAAAAAAACAAGTCATTTTATTTCATTGTATGTTTCACAATGCTGATGATTTTCTGCTTTCTTGTCTCGTACGTTAATAGCATTATTTGCAACTCCGTGGTGGCCCTGAGTGAAATCCTGATTTATGGATATTTTTATTTGGTGTTATTATGTTAAATATCATGTTACTGGTCCGATCAGGCAGGTTTTCGAACTTGTCCGAGCTATCATTGACATTAACAATCTGGTAAAGTTTGGTAAAGATCGGATAAAAAATGAACGCCCAATCGCTTTAACGAGGCAAAATATAGCATTTTAAACTAAATCAAGGGCCATAACTCCACTGTTACTGGTCCGATTTGGCTGGTTTTTGAACTTGTCCGAGCTTTCATTGACATTAACAAACTGATAAAGTTTGGTAAATATCAGATGAAAAATGAAGGCCCTATCGTCTTAACTAGACAAAAGTTAACGATGGACGGACGACGGACAACTCGGCATCCCCACGGCCAGTAGAGCTAAAAAAATCAAAAAAAAAATCGACCTACCTTTAAAAGTACCCTATTTTTTGGAGCAGAAAACCGGAAACAGGACTATTTTTTTTCTTGGCTTTAAACAAGTTAAAGTGATTTGTGTAGTTTTGTCAAATTCATCCGAGATCTTATTAAAATAAACAAACCTTTAAATCAATCTCTGGTGAAAATTGAAATCGGCCCTTTTCTAATAACCAATGCTCATTGTTAAAATCAAGCAAGATTTTACTCCAACAAACCTAAATCAATTTGGTGAAATTTGGTACCCATTGTTCTTAAGCTGATATTTGCCTAATTTTCAATAATCATGGACAATAATTATAAAGCACATGTGTCAATATTGCCCACTGTCTGAGATCTTCATTCCAATTTCATGAAATCTGGCTGTTACTAAGTTATCATGTTCACATCTATTTATAATTAGTTAATGGACAACAGAAAACACCCCACCACTTAAGATCACCTGACCTTGGCCAGCAGAGTTAAAATCAAGAAGTTCAAGACATCAAATTTCAGGGCAGGAAAATTTGTTTCTGAGTTACTCGTCCTACTTACAATTTGAATGGTCAAATTGATTAATTGTTAAAAAATTATCTGAATTTCCACTCGTCCTGCATCAATGAGCACTCGTCATAGCGAGTGACGAGTTGAATTTTCGTGCCCTGATCATTCTTCCCCATATTTCACTGTCTTAATAATTTGTTGCAGAAATTAAATGTCTAACTCAAACTGACTGTGGCAACCACTGTCTGCTGATTAGAAATTATTGGTATACCGAATGATAGTCTTAATTAATTTACTATTGAGTACTGTAATTACTACACAACACCTGATTTGTGGCTTGTGTTTGGCTATACTGTTGAGGTACTGTAAAGTCATGTGCGAGAGGCCCGCATCCTCCAGACGTGGCGTCTGGTTGAGATCTGCTGCTGTAGGTGCCTTCAGCTGGGCTGGCGGAGTACAAGACCTGATTGTGTCAAGGATAATCGAAATAAGGAGAACAAAATAGTGGTGAAAAATCATTGTTAACATAATATTAAACCTTTTTTTTTTTTTCAAAAATATTTTCATTTATAGGCCGTGTGCTGCTACCCAAATTTTGACATATTGGTACCACTCAAGCTGGCAAATTCTGATATGCATTTTCGAAAAGGTCTTACGCTTCTTTTAAGCCAGGATAGTATTTTTAGTTCGGTAGCTTAAGTGTGTAAAACTATTGTTTTATAAAGGGAGGTAATTTTTAAGAAAATGTTCTAAATTGATATAAAAATAGATGTATGGCATGGATTAACTCCACCAAATTTGTTTTTGTGTATTTGATTGCGTTCAAAATGGTTACGTAAGTCATGTAAACATATAACAATTCAATAGTTCAACCCTTAAAAACGTATAAAAACATATGGAAGCCAACATTCAACCATTTTAATCATTAAACGAACATTCTATCGAAAGAAGGTAAAGATAACCAAACAAATTAGAATACATTTATACTTTTTAAGCAAATTACACGCAAATATAGTTTTTATCGCTTTGTCCGTAGTCTGTCTGCATTCATCGTCTTCGTCCGTCTGTCCGTCACGCTTTAACCTGCAACCTAAACTTGGTCGTAACTTAAAAAATATTTCACCTATGTTCATGAAACTTCATAAATATCTTCATCTCACCCCTAGGAAAGTCGTTACACATGTCTAATAACTTTGTTTTTTATTTCGGCAAAGTTATGCCCCTTTCCATTAAACCTTTACCTGCAACCTGACCTAGCTCATAACGTTAAATAAGCACATGACAATCTACAAAAGTGTTCCGTGGAACACCCTTCTCGTTATTTATTTAACATATGCAAAAGCCTATGTGATTATCAGCCCTTGATTCCATCATTGAATTATATACTATTGTTAAAATTCACATTCACACTAAAAATATGTATAGCATAATTGTAATAGTACACCACTGTTAAAAAAAGAAAAAAATATTTTTGATATTTAAAATGATACACATGAAAAGCGTGCACTAACATTGTAAACTGAAACGTGGTAAGGTGAAACGTTCGGATGAACAGTTTATTAGATTTGTTATTTGGTTTGGACCGAATATAGACATGATAATGATCAATTGGTTTTGTTTGGCAATGTTTCTATGCAAAATAGTCACTCAGTTCTGTTTAACACATCCACAAATATAGTTGCCGGTTATAAAAAAATTACAGAGAAAGTCCGTCTATATTATCATACTATAAAATTGAGATTATTTCGAAACCACATGTCATTGAAAGAATATCTTTGCCTTTTTATAATGATGCACTTTGAAATTTGGAAGATGTGATAACATGGTTTATTTTATTTAGAAATGATGTCTCGTCTGCTCTCGCTGGATATTTGGAACAATTTATTTGACATTAAAAAAATAATAATAAAATTGCCGTCATACTTTTCGGATGAAAAGGGCTTATTTCAGCCATATACGTATTATTTCTGATATTATGTCCACGTAAATAATATTGAAGTACTGTCATGTACATTATGGTTGACATTGCTCATGCCTAAAGTATGCATTTGGTTGAAAATTTCACTTGACATACCCCGTCCATTTTGGAGTTTGTGTTTATATAAAGATGGCAGATAAATAGTCCTTAAATATTTAGCCGCTAACAAGTGTTACACGTGATGTAAGTTAACACAGGGTAGTGAAATCATACGTTTGAGCCATGTTTATAAATATTCATGGGCATAATTGTAAGATCAGGTAAAAGTTCAGCAAAACTGGAAGGTGATCGATCACCAAGTTATACACCGAACACAACCAATATGACTACATTTAAATACAGGGTCATAAGGCATCTTCTGACCTTTAAGTGTGACCTTTACCTTGAAGCTACGGACCTGGATGTTGCGCAAGACACATCATATTCTTCTGGTGAACATTTCTGCCAGGTTATAAATCCCTCAACGGATGACAAAGTTGTAGACCGGACACGACTTACATGACTTCAATCAAATACAGTGACATATGACATCTTCTGACCTCTAAGTGTGACCTTGACCGTGAAGCCACTGACCTGAATTTTGCTCGCGACACATAGTCTTGTTGTGGTGAACACTTTTGCCAAGTTATTTGAAAATCCCTCCATGAATGTCAGAATTATTTACCGGACAGGAAAGTATTTCTTTTTTACATTTGACCTCTTAGTGTGACTTTGACCTTGGAGCCACGGACCTGGACTTTGTGCGCGACAAGATGTTTTAAGTTTATGACCTTTTATTGTAACGGTGGCCATCTTGGACGAAAAGAGATCCCAAAAGATCTGAGCATTCGGCTCAGGTGATCTAAAACTGACACAATTATAAAAACCTGCGTTGAGAAACAGCAAGCATTAAATTATGTAAATTAAATTATTTTTAAGATTTGCCCAATACTTGCAAAAACTACTTTTAAGTCACTTCAATAAGGATACAGTTCTTCTGTTTCGTTTTCTTCCACTTCCTCTTCTGCATTCTTTTATCGTCGGGTTTTCTCTTCTTTTTCTTTTCATTTAATTCATCTTATAAAAGAAACATCTTGTACAGGAACCATGAACATCATTAAATTTTACTCCATCACATCATTATAAAATATATTGAAAGGAAAAAGAAACGTGACAAGGGAATTTTCGCTATATATTGTATGTACCATATGCTGCGGTACATGGCTACGTAAGAGCTTTCCTTTCGGAAAAAAGACTAATGCTACACGTATAAACACAGCAAATTGTATTCCTGCAAAGTTTCATTATTGACAGAGTACACGTTTGGCTCAAGTATGTGAACAAACTTAGGATGCAAAATTTTGCAAACTCTTTACGTTAATTATTATAGGTTATTGAATTTTGTATGGCTAAATATTACTTGGAACGAGTTGTTTTGGCAAAGGACGACGAGCTTGCGAGTCGTCCTGCGCCAAAACAACGTGTTCCAAGTAATATTTAGCCATACAAATTCAATAACCTATAATAATTAACGTAAAGAGTTTGCAAAATTTTGCATAATTCGAGTCGTCCTGCGCCAAAACAACGTGTTCCAAGTAATATTTAGCCATACAAATTCAATAACCTTTTTATTGTATACTTTCATATTGTTTTCGATCAATGTTAATTGTATGACTATTACTTTTCATTGTATTTTGTTATTTTTATAGCTTTTGATGGAATTTCTATCTTGTCATTCAGTTTCATTTTGTGTGGATGATTATTTTGCGCGAAAACGACGTCGACGTCGGATGACGTCATTAAAAACATCAAGCGATTTTCTAAAGTTGTTTAGGGGGCACTCCACAGTTTAATGTACATTTCTCAATCATCAAACCCATGACAAGCTCTTAGCCTGAATCCTTGAGCAAAAATAAATCACATCGTCATTGTGTCATACATTTCTTAGAAGACAATAAAATTACCCATGTTTCCATACCAAATAAAAGTATCAAAAAGCATTTTCTGTACAACTTTAGTCCCATTTCTTTAAGATTACCCCACCCCTTAAAACATGCTAAAAATGCAATGTTAGCAATATTTCAAATGTCAATAAATAAATAAAAATAAAAAATCCTACACATATCAGGGTCATGTCTGCACTCATAATGCTCTTGCATATCAGGAAATGCTTAATTTTACATACCTAGTCCGGCGTTTTAAAAGTTATTCAATGCTGATCTCCCCGTCAGTGAAAATCAGCCATTTTACCCTCTTTTAGGAAGTTTTTGATTGGTTCACATTTTTCTATTTATAGCCTCCAAAGAATGCATATTCCAATACACCAAAATAAACTCAAAACTGAAAAAAACATCAAACCTGTGCTTCATAATTATTATAAAGACCATCCATGGACCTAAAAGATGCTTAGTTGATTTCTTTCTGATTTACATCATGGACATTCATGCGAAACTGAGGAGTGCCCCCTTACCATTCGATAACGTTAAAAACAGTGGGTGAGTGACCATTTCAATTATTTTATCAATTTCTGCCATAAAAGGTTGAAAAAAAAACGTATTTTTTTGTTGACACTATAGGAAGGATTCCGTTATTTTTATTTGAAAGTAGTTCCTTATTTCTATTTCGCGGCTCTTAGCAAGCACGAGAAAAAGTTCCGGTGCAATAACAATGTGTGCAATATCGTAGAATATTGCACACTTAGCTCAATGCAAACTAAACGGGACAATATGAAAGTATACAATAAAGTATTGAACTGGCTCAATTTTTCAAAGAGGAGCTTCAAAATTTACGAATTTCTTGTTACAATGTGTACTGTGATTAAAACGTCTAAAACATCACAGTTGTGTCCTTTCTCTAACTGCAATTTTTTTTTTTAAAAAACAGTTTGGAATTTCCTTGGAATATATGTGGAATTAAGTGTGCAGTATATACAATATATAGCGGAAATTGCCGTGTCGCGTTTCTTTTTCCTTTCAGTATACAGGTAGTTAAAAAGATCTTAATAACTTTCTTTAGAGAAAACGTATAAATAGTACAAGGACTGGAGATGAGCTGGAAGAGAGCCTGGTGTCAATACAAATACAATATTACAAGGACTGGAGGTGAGCTGGAAGAGTGACTGGTGTCAATACAAATACAATATTACAAGGACTGGAGGTGAGCTGGAAGAGAGACTGGTGTCAATACAAATACAATATTACAAGGACTGGAGGTGAGCTGGAAGAGAGCCTGGTGTCAATACAAATACAATATTACAAGGACTGGAGGTGAGCTGGAAGAGTGACTGATGTCAATACAAATACAATATTACAAGGACTGGAGGTGAGCTGGAAGAGAGACTGGTGTCATTACAAATACAATATTACAAGGACTGGAGGTGAGCTGGAAAAGTGACTGGTGTCAATACAAATACAATATTACAAGGACTGGAGGTGAGCTGGAAGAGAGCCTGGTGTCAATACAAATACAATATTACAAGGACTGGAGGTGAGCTGGAAGAGTGACTGGTGTCAATACAAATACAATATTACAAGGACTGGAGGTGAGCTGGAAGAGTGACTGGTGTCAATACAAATACAATATTACAAGGACTGGAGGTGAGCTGGAAGAGTGACTGGTGTCAATACAAATACAATATTACAAGGACTGGAGGTGAGCTGGAAGAGTGACTGGTGTCAACACAAATACAATATTACAAGGACTGGAGGTGAGCTGAAAGAGTGACTGGTGTCAATACAAATACAATATTACAAGGACTGGAGGTGAGCTGGAAGAGTGACTGGTGTCAATACAAATACAATATTACAAGGACTGGAGGTGAGCTGGAAGAGAGACTGGTGTTTATACAAATTCAATATTACAAGGACTGGAGGTGAGCTAAAAGAGAGCCTGGTGTCAATACAAATACAATATTACAAGGACTGGAGGTGAGCTGGAAGAGTGACTGGTGTCAATACAAATACAATATTACAAGGACTGGAGGTGAGCTGGAAGAGTGACTGGTGTCAATACAAATACAATATTACAAGGACTGGAGGTGAGCTGGAAGAGTGACTGGTGTCAATACAAATACAATATTACAATGACTGGAGGTGAGCTGGAAGAGAGACTGGTGTCATTACAAATACAATATTACAAGGACTGGAGGTGAGCTGGAAGAGAGCCTGGTGTCAATACAAATACAATATTACAAGGACTGGAGGTGAGCTGTAAGAGTGACTGGTGTCAATCAAATACAATATTACAAGGACTGGAGGTGAGCTGGAAGAGTGACTTGTGTCAATACAAATACAATATTACAAGGACTGGAGGTGAGCTGGAAGAGAGACTGGTGTCAATACAAATACAATATTACAAGGACTGAAGGTGAGCTGGAAGAGTGACTGGTGTCAATACAAATACAATATTACAAAGACTGAAGGTGAGCTGGAAGAGAGCCTGGTGCCAATACAAATACAATATTACAAGGACTGGAGGTGAGCTGGAAGAGAGCCTGGTGTCAATACAAATACAATATTACAAGGACTGCAGGTGAGCTGGAAGAGAGACTGGTGTCATTACAAATACAATATTACAAGGACTTGAGGTGAGCTGGAAGAGAGACTGGTGTCAATACAAATACAATATTACAAGGACTGGAGGTGAGCTGGAAGAGTGACTTGTGTCAATACAAATACAATATTACAAGGACTGAGGTGAGCTGGAAGAGAGACTGGTGTCATTACAAATACAATATTACAAGGACTGGAGGTGAGCTGGAAGAGAGACTGGTGTCATTACAAATACAATATTACAAGGACTGGAGGTGAGCTGGAAGAGAGACTGGTGTCATTACAAATACAATATTACAAGGACTGGAGGTGAGCTGGAAGAGTGACTGGTGTCAACACAAATACAATATTACAAGGACTGGAGGTGAGCTGAAAGAGTGACTGGTGTCAATACAAATACAATATTACAAGGACTGGAGGTGAGCTGGAAGAGTGACTGGTGTCAATACAAATACAATATTACAAGGACTGGAGGTGAGCTGGAAGAGAGACTGGTGTCTATACAAATTCAATATTACAAGAACTGGAGGTGAGCTAAAAGAGAGCCTGGTGTCAATACAAATACAATATTACAAGGACTGGAGGTGAGCTGGAAGAGTGACTGGTGTCAATACAAATACAATATTACAAGGACTGGAGGTGAGCTGGAAGAGAGACTGGTGTCATTACAAATACAATATTACAAGGACTGGAGGTGAGCTGGAAGAGTGACTGGTGTCAATACAAATACAATATTACAAGGACTGGAGGTGAGCTGGAAGAGAGACTGGTGTCAATACAAATACAATATTACAAGGACTGGAGGTGAGCTGGAAGAGTGACTGGTGTCAATACAAATACAATATTACAAGGACTGGAGGTGAGCTGGAAAAGTGACTGGTGTCAATACAAATACAATATTACAATGACTGGAGGTGAGCTGGAAGAGAGACTGGTGTCATTACAAATACAATATTACAAGGACTGGAGGTGAGCTGGAAGAGAGCCTGGTGTCAATACAAATACAATATTACAAGGACTGGAGGTGAGCTGAAAGAGTGACTGGTGTCAATCAAATACAATATTACAAGGACTGGAGGTGAGCTGGAAGAGTGACTTGTGTCAATACAAATACAATATTACAAGGACTGGAGGTGAGCTGGAAGAGAGACTGGTGTCAATACAAATACAATATTACAAGGACTGGAGGTGAGCTGGAAGAGTGACTGGTGTCAATACAAATACAATATTACAAGGACTGAAGGTGAGCTGGAAGAGAGCCTGGTGCCAATACAAATACAATATTACAAGGACTGGAGGTGAGCTGGAAGAGAGCCTGGTGTCAATACAAATACAATATTACAAGGACTGGAGGTGAGCTGGAAGAGAGATTGGTGTCATTACAAATACAATATTACAAGGACTTGAGGTGAGCTGGAAGAGAGACTGGTGTCAATACAAATACAATATTACAAGGACTGGAGGTGAGCTGGAAGAGTGACTTGTGTCAATACAAATACAATATTGCAAGGACTGGAGGTGAGCTGGAAGAGTGACTGGTGTCAATACAAATACAATATTACAAGGACTGGAGGTGAGCTGGAAGAGTGACGACTGGTGTCAATACAAATACAATATTACAAGGACTGGAGGTGATCTGGAAGAGTGACTGGTGTCAATACAAATACAATATTACAAGGACTGGAGGTGAGCTGGAAGAGAGACTGGTGTCAAACAAATACAATATTACAAGGACTGGATGTGATCTGGAAGAGTGACTGGTGTCAATACAAATACAATATTACAAGGACTGGAGGTGAGCTGGAAGAGAGACTGGTGTCATTACAAATACAATATTACAAGGACTGGAGGTGAGCTGGAAGAGATACTAGTGTCATTACAAATACAATATTACAAGGACTGGAGGTGAGCTGGAATGGTGTCATTACAAATACTATATATTAAGGACTGGAGGTGAGCTGGAAGAGTGACTGGTGTCAATACAAATACAATATTACAAGTACTGGAGGTGAGCTGGAAGAGAGACTGGTGTCATTACAAATACAGTATTACAAGGACTGGAGGTGAGCTGTAAGAGTGACTGGTGTCAATGCAAATACAATATTACAAGGACTGGAGGTTAGCTGGAAGAGTGACTGGTGTCAATACAAATACAATATTACAAGGACTGGAGGTGAGCTGGAAGAGAGACTGGTGTCATTACAAATACAATATTACAAGGACTGGAGGTGAGCTGGAAGAGAGACTGGTGTCATTACAAATACAATATTACAAGGACTGGAGGTGAGCTGGAAGAGAGACTGGTGTCATTACAAATACAATATTACAAGGACTGGAGGTGATCTGGAAGAGAGACTGGTGTCAATACAAATACAATATTACAAGGACTTGAGGTGAGCTGGAAGAGAGCCTGGTGTCAATACAAATACAATATTACAAGGACTAGAGGTGATCTGGAAGAGTGACTGGTGTCAATACAAATACACTATTACAAGGACTTGAGGTGAGCTGGAAGAGTGACAGGTGTCATTACAAATACAATATTACAAGGACTGGAGGTGAGCTGGAAGAGAGCCTGGTGTCAATACAAATACAATATTACAAGGACTGTAGGTGATCTGGAAGAGTGACTGGTGTCAATACAAATACAAAACTACTACAACGTACATCAGTTTCATATGAAATGTATTTGCATCCATTAAACTGAGCCATATGGACTGGAGGTGAGCTGGAAGAGGTATGATCTGGAAAACTCGACGAATTGAATTAAATGTTGTTTAACGGCTCATCAACACATTATAGGTTATTTAGAGCCGCCCCAGAGAGAGGGGAAGGATACATAGGAATCCGGGAACCTGCCCTACTCTTATTATCGAATAAATTCCTATGGCTTTTTAACGTGCTCGGAGGATAGACCTATACATGGGACCCCCCAGTTTACGTCCCATCCGACGGACGAGGCTAAAGGAAAGTGTCTTTCCCAAGAACACACCGACGGAACTCAGTGGCACCATGGAGGATTGAACCTGGGGCCTCCGGTTACAAATCTGCCGCGCTACCGACTGCGCCACGCCAGCCCTCAAAAACTCGACGACTCAGAAGGTTTGGTTTTTGTTGTTAAATCTTTTATATAAATTTATTTTCTTTTATTGCTAACAGTAAAAGTGTGATCACAAAACAAGAATTTATTGGAACGCTAAAGCATCATATAGATGCTTGTGACATACCATCGAATTGCAATAGTAATATCTACATACATAAACATGTGAAACAAGAAACACCAGACATAACCTTGACCCTTGGTCCTGAAAATGTGACCACGACAGCATATATTGACGATATATAAAAACATTTAGTTTCATCTGATTCTCATTATTTCAAGTGGTTTAGGAACATGAAAACTGTATTACTTCACTGTTGACCTTAATCTTCAACAGATAATCTCATTTTAATCCACACTATGCTCATTGCTGAAGTTACTTAAGTTAACATGTTCACAAGCTGAAAATTTGCTATTTTTCGATTATTAATTCAAGGAAAATAATTCTGTCATACAAGCACGACTCTTGCACATTGTCAATATTTTCTGAGATCTTTTTAAAACAAATCTTCAGATCAAATCAAGCCAAAATTCTAAACCATTTAAGCTGCACAAACTCAGTAAATAATCAATGGCAACAACTATGGAACAAAAGAATCAAGTTTGGTCATTGCTGAACTTGTCCAAGATCTAATTGAAACAAACCTTCACGACAACTTTCCTGTTTTCAGTAATCAAGTGCAATGACTCTGTAATGCATACATCTGTATTACATCTATATTCTAACTGTCAAACTCAATTAAGACCTAATGGAAACAAAGCTTCACCATTCACCATATTTCGTGAAAAACCAATTAATCGTTATCCTGTTAAATAAGCTAACCGGCGACGAAGGATGATGCAGCATCTTATAAGCCAGTGGGGCTAAATTGATAAAGGAAAGAAAAATGTTCCTGCTATCTACTTTAAGATGCCTCCTTACCCCATGTCAAAAATCCATACTGCTTAGCATGATCCTCTATCTGTAAAATAACAGCCTGCTGCGAAGCAAGAAATGCCTCTCCAAGTGTGAACAATGTGTCCAAGGAATCCTTTTGTAGTTTTTTGCAAGTCAGACTGGACCGACTTCTGGAGGGAAACAAATAAAGTTAAAGGTATGGTATGCTTATTTAACCCTTAACCCGCTACATATATATAATGAACTGTTCTTTCTATAATTAAGACCATTCGTTATTGATAAAAAGATAGGATACGAGGCTCTTGCAACGAGTTTATTTTTACTTATATATACGGCAGCAATTTGTAAGGCAAAACATGACGTCGTTTTGTTGTTTACACGACGTCGCTACGTTACGCCGTTGAAAATGCGTTCGCCTTACAAATAATGTGACACCCTAAACCAAATGTATCATGCAGATATGCACTTTTCTTCCTAATAAAGGGGTGACCTATTAAATTTTGCTTTATTGGGCAAGTTGACCAATAGAGCAAATCAATGCGGAATCCCTCGGAGTTTATTGTACGTAACGTTATCGGACGTCATGCACGTAGACTGGTGCCCAATCGTAACTATTCTTTGGCGACGATGTGTCAAGGACGTCTGGGGACCAGTCTATCATGCACGTAACGTTGCCTGACGTCATAAAACAAACAAAAAACAACAACATGACGGCGTCCCCGATAAGCGTAACATTCTGAGAAATAGGTAATAATAGTAATTCATACAAAAAATGTGGATAATCTACATCTAGAGCCTCGCCATTCTTCGTTTTCTAAGCCTCGCCTAATAAACTTGATAGTAAAAGGCACTGACATAATATTCTATATTTAACGTCACTCACGTTCATTTTTATGAAGTAAGATTTCAAATAATGATAAATAATTAAGGCGTCTGAACATACCGTATGATATACCATGAAAACAATTGGTATTAAAAGTTTTAACGTATACAACCATAGTGATTCGGTCCTCATTTGCATCTACACTAGTGTATTACGAGAAATAAGTCATGGCTTTACTGTACTCCCAGACGCCATGTTATGTGCTAAAGTAATATTATACTCTTGTACTTTACATAATGCAATAATATTACCATCACACATGTAGTGTGTATCATCTCTGTTAAGGCTGAAACATATTCTGGCTTTAAAGCCAAAAATAAAATGCATTTATTTATTACTCGAGGTTACGACACCTTTTGTGAGGCTTGATATATACGAAGTAAATTAAGTTTTGCAACAAAATAAAATTTGTCTAAAATTCTGTTTACGAATTATATTTATTGTGTACATTGCTCGACATAATGAAACAAGAGACGCTCTACTGGCTAACATGGTTCTTATAACATCAATGAAGCGAGTGACTGCCATTTACGTTTTTTTGAAAGTTTCGGGCAAAAAACAGCTTTTTAACTAAATCAAGGGCCATAAGTAAAGAATCTGGTAAAGTTTGGTAAAGATCAGATGAAAAATGATGGCCCTACCGTATTTACGAGGCAAAATATAGCATTTTTAACTAAATCAAGAGACATAATTCCTCTCATACTGGACCGACTGGTTCAACATAGAGTTAAAAAAAAAAAAAAAAAAAAAAATTAAATTTTTTTTAAAAAACAACAAATATTTATATATATAGATATAGATATAAAAGAAAGTCATAACATCTGGTAACCAAACATGATAGAAACCCAAATGTGCTAACATATGTTTTATATTTGTTGTCCATGATGATTTATTTAGATTGTTTTGCATATCAGCTAACATCATGTTGTACGTAAGTTTTACATATTTAGAATCACTGCATCTCAGAATCTTAACCCAATATTTTATCATTGAAACAAATCTGCGTTGCCTCGTAGACATTCTACCCAGTTCACCGTCAATAAAATTATTTTGGCTTTGGATTTTAACACCTAACAACTTTTTTGCAAAATTTTAAATGTACCCGTTCAATTTGATCAGCTTGTATATATCCCCAGACTTCTGATCCATAACATAATAAAGGCGATACATGTTTATCAAATAAGTCTAGTGTGTGACTTACTGATATATCTGTAAATTTATATAGTTACTGTTGTTTAAAAATTGCTTTTAGCGCCTGTCCTGATAATGTATCGCATGAATCAGAAAAGGACCCACCAGTGGTAAAAACTATTCCGAGATAGTTAAACTTATTTACTATTTCTAATTTTAAATTATCATACTTAAAGCTAACACCTAATCTGTTCCTTCCACCTTTCTTGAAAATAGCAATTTTAGATTTATTTACATTAACTGTTGTTAAACACCATTTGTCACAATAATCTTTAAGCATTTCTAAACCATCCTGTAATCCCTTCTCGGTTTCTGAAAATAAAATTATATCATCTGCATATAACAATAATAATAATTTAAGCATCCCTACATCTACACCTTGAAAACCGTTTAAACTCAACGTGTCTTCTAGATCATAAAGAAAACAGTAGACATAGAAAACAAAAAAGGTGAGAGACACTCACCCTGAGCTACTCCGAATGTACATGAGAAATCTTCACTAAGTTGTTGATAGTGCTTAACTCTTGATTTGACATTACTATACATGGATTTAATGACATTTAGTATGTTTCCCCTAACACCGTATTTAATTAGTTTATACCAGACGATATCCCTAACAAGGTAATCAAAAGCCTTTTTAAAATCAATAAATGCTACGCACAATGTGTTATTATCATTTAAAATGTGATTTATAACACTATGTAGAATAAATATAGTAGTAATTGCACTGTACGTCCGTCCGTCGGAAATAGTGTCTCAGGTCGGAATCTACAGTTTTCTTTGAAATTCAGACTATTTTCAGACATGTACACTAATTACGTTAAATAACTTGAATTCTATTTTTCAAAACTAACAAACATGCCCTATTCCTGAAAGACCATATAATTTCCTCTCAAAATATAGCAAATACATGCTAGAAAGCAACAAAGTCAGTTTCTCTGCCTACAAATACAATTCATTTACCCCACCCACTTAGCACTCAAAAAAAGGAAAACATGACATTTATAGAGACACGGCAGCATATACCTGTCCCTTATTTGAGATATAACACATCCATAATTAAATGACAAACACTCCAAATTGTCATAAAAATGCTATTTCTACATACCTTATCCGGCTTTTTTTTCCGTAATCTTATGTCGAATGGAGAGATGAAGGAATTTATCAAACAAAGCTACCATTTACAACATAGCCACCAGTTACTAGTTTCTGTTTACAGCCTCTATACCGGTCACAGTACAAAAACTTTATTTACACCAAAATTAACTATTATGTCATACTAAGTCAAAAACACCACATTTGTGGATTTCTTTTTTATTGTCTAGCCTGTACATGGCTTTTAATCTCTTAGATTTCTGTTTTATGGACATTCATTCGAAACTAAGGAGTCTCCCCTTAAGGGCAAAAATATTTTTTCAAATTTTTATTTGTTACTTTTAAATCACTTATTCCAGTTATTTCGAGCATTTTGATACGTCAGCTGTGCCAATCCGATGGAATTTAGGCATTTCAGATCTTCTTAAACTTGGCACTATAATTCCTGAAAAGTTACATATTGATCAGTTTTTTTTGTTCTTTTTTCCTCTCCTTAGAATCAAAATTAAGTTGGTATATGTGTTGTAAATGTACTTTTGAGTACTTTACCTACATAGTATTCAGGGTACAGAAAAATCATTTATTCCTGAACTCAAAATATAAAGAACCTGCTTCAGAACTTATCTAGAGTAGTCTCCCTTAGCCTACATAGCAACAACGTCATGATGCATAGCAACAACTTCACCCTTGCCTAGCAACGCCAGTATAGCATGTGACATAGTGCAGATTTTTTGTCAAACATTGAGGCAATCTATACCAGTCATGACAAAGTCGACAAGGTCATATTTTCCCAAAAACTTGCATCATATGTTCGGGCGCGCGTAAGGCTTGAACTGACGCATATAAAAAAAAAAGTGTATCCGAGAAGCAGTTTGTCGAAAAGGGCAGGGAATCAATAAACAATATACTGCCCTGCTTTAGCAACATTCATGCCCAGTGCAGAATATATTCAACAGTGTGTCATGCCCATCTTGCCAGCTATTCCGCCAACTTTTTGCCATATGGCAAACACATAAATATTTCAAAGGAAGACCATAAAAACATCAAACCGGTACTTGATACAGTATTTTCAGGAGAAATGTTGGGTCGCATTTCCAAACTCTACACAACAAACAAGTGTGAACATTTAAACAGTCGAGTGTTTACGTATGCACCAAAAAACATGGAACAGGCAAGTCTGCCCAATTGTTAGCTAAAAAGGCTGGATTGAAATATGCGATGGCAGACCCTTTCACAATGCACATGGCTCAACGCGATCGGTTGAGTAAGTACCGCACACAGTTGTCGGAAACAGTCCAATACAAGCACAACCGTTATATATCCCGCAAACGACGAAGTAACAGGAAACTTTTAAACACTAACTTTTATGAAACTGTAACATCCAACAATCATGAACATAACTATGGAATAAATCCAAATATTTAAAATTTAAACATGCCTTTGTTTTAACATATCAACATAATAATTACACATTCTCATAGAAGGCACGGCCTATAGCCACGGTGACCATTACAAATGCCTTCATTTCTACAAACTGACCGCTGATTATTTACTAAACAAGTTTCCAAACTTAAATGCTTAAAATTAATGCAAAGTTTTTGGTGACACCTATGTGACACATGCAGATGGCTAGGTAACTGTTCACATTCTGATGATATGTAGAACATCAGCCTATGAACAGTTACCCATTTTCGGTGACCACGAAAAGTAACGCGGATAACACCATAGCCATCTTTGTTTTTGCTGCCACCCCAAATATGACATGAATCGGTGATTACGAAGTTTTTTAATTTAAACTCGAAATTGAATATTTCCATTTCAGTTAAAATTGTAGAGAAAATAATAGACATAATGGTCACTGCAGCTATGGTTATGCAGACTGCAAATTAAAAATAAAGTAAAAAATGAAATGGTATGCACAAAAACATCCAGATTGTTTTAGTGCAGTATGAACTGAAAAGTAGGTAGCATACCAGACATGGCTCAAACCTACACTACCAGACTTATTATACCAGACCTTAACTAAGAACTTACTTACACTATTATATCACAACTTTAAATAGTTACGACTCAGATCAGACTAACGATATTTTGTATGATGGAGGCACACCCAATATTTAAGGTCTGACATGAGTCTGATATAAAAGGTTTGATATGAGTGTCTGACATGGGTCTGGTATGAGTGTATCTAGTAGTGTAGGTCTGACATGGGTCTGATAGTGTGGGTCGGTCTGACATGGGTCTCATATTGTAGGTCTGATATCAGTCTGATATTGTATGGGCAATATATGCACATTGAATGTCGGGCAGACTCATTCCAGATCTATCCAAAATATCAAACTCAATTCAGACTTTCACTATTTGATGCATGTCAGACAGACCTACACTTTCAGACTCATGTCAGACCTACAATTACATCAAACTTACGCTATCACTCATAGTTATAAGACTTAAAGTATCAGAGTCTGACCTAGAACATACCAGTGAGATGCAGACCTATATGTACACAATAATAGTTTTTGTGTCTGATATTGTAGGTCTGATATGGGTCTGACATTTTTGGCTGATATGAGTCTGATATGCATCAGATATTGTAGGGCTGATATTCAAGAGTCTGAATATTGTAAGTCTGATGCGCGTCTAATACTGTTATCCCAGTAAGTCTGATTTTGCATGTCTGATCAGAGTTGGTCATAGCAGAGTGCAATTTATTGTTGGGTCTGATAGTTCAAGGTATCTTATATGGAAACCTATTCTCCTACATTAATGCATTCTTAAATTAACAGTTATATACAATTTACAGGCTCCAATTATAGTTTCTACAAAAATAACATTGAAAAATGTGTGCAAATTCACATTCGGTCTTTGGAAAATAACAAAACTGTGCTGGTCTATTTTTACCCGCAAGTGTTACTTCCCTTGGCAATATGTGTCGATATCTCAAAATGGAAAATGTCGCAATATTTTGATGATTTCTGAGCAATTTTGTGTTGAAAATATCAAAACGCACTACAACCTGTGTTCTAAAGCTGAAATTGTGTATAATCGGTACTATGCATATTTTCCTTAAGGTCGGAATCTACAGTTTTCTTTGAAATTCAGACTATTTTCAGACATGTACACTAATTACGTTAAATAACTTGAATTCTATTTTTCAAAACTAACAAACATGCCCTATTCCTGAAAGACCATATAATTTCCTCTCAAAATATAGCAAATACATGCTAGAAAGCAACAAAGTCAGTTTCTCTGCCTACAAATACAATTCATTTACCCCACCCACTTAGCACTCAAAAAAAGGAAAACATGACATTTATAGAGACACGGCAGCATATACCTGTCCCTTATTTGAGATATAACACATCCATAATTGAATGACAAACACTCCAAATTGTCATAAAAATGCTATTTCTACATACCTTATCCGGCTTTTTTTTCCGTAATCTTATGTCGAATGGAGAGATGAAGGAATTGATCAAACAAAGCTACCATTTACAACATAGCCACCAGTTACTAGTTTCTGTTTACAGCCTCTATACCGGTCACAGTACAAAAACTTTATTTACACCAAAATTAACTATTATGTCATACTAAGTCAAAAACACCACATTTGTGGATTTCTTTTTTATTGTCTAGCCTGTACATGGCTTTTAATCTCTTAGATTTCTGTTTTATGGACATTCATTCGAAACTAAGGAGTCTCCCCTTAAGGGCAAAAATATTTTTTCAAATTTTTATTTGTTACTTTTAAATCACTTATTCCAGTTAGTTCGAGCATTTTGATACGTCAGCTGTGCCAATCCGATGGAATTTAGGCATTTCAGATCTTCTTAAACTTGGCACTATAATTCCTGAAAAGTTACATATTGATCAGTTTTTTTTGTTCTTTTTTCCTCTCCTTAGAATCAAAATTAAGTTCGTATATGTGTTGTAAATGTACTTTTGAGTACTTTACCTACATAGTATTCAGGGTACAGAAAAATCATTTATTCCTGAACTCAAAATATAAAGAACCTGCTTCAGAACTTATCTAGAGTAGTCTCCCTTAGCCTACATAGCAACAACGTCATGATGCATAGCAACAACTTCACCCTTGCCTAGCAACGCCAGTATAGCATGTGACATAGTGCAGATTTTTTGTCAAACATTGAGGCAATCTATACCAGTCATGACAAAGTCGACAAGGTCATATTTTCCCAAAAACTTGCATCATGCGTTCGGGCGCGCGTAAGGCTTGAACTGACGCATATAAAAAAAAAGTGTATCCGAGAAGCAGTTTGTCGAAAAGGGCAGGGAATCAATAAACAATATACTGCCCTGCTTTAGCAACATTCATGCCCAGTGCAGAATATATTCAACAGTGTGTCATGCCCATCTTGCCAGCTATTCCGCCAACTTTTTGCCATATGGCAAACACATAAATATTTCAAAGGAAGACCATAAAAACATCAAACCGGTACTTGATACAGTATTTTCAGGAGAAATGTTGGGTCGCATTTCCAAACTCTACACAACAAACAAGTGTGAACATTTAAACAGTCGAGTGTTTACGTATGCACCAAAAAACATGGAACAGGCAAGTCTGCCCAATTGTTAGCTAAAAAGGCTGGATTGAAATATGCGATGGCAGACCCTTTCACAATGCACATGGCTCAACGCGATCGGTTGAGTAAGTACCGCACACAGTTGTCGGAAACAGTCCAATACAAGCACAACCGTTATATATCCCGCAAACGACGAAGTAACAGGAAACTTTTAAACACTAACTTTTATGAAACTGTAACATCCAACAATCATGAACATAACTATGGAATAAATCCAAATATTTAAAATTTAAACATGCCTTTGTTTTAACATATCAACATAATAATTACACATTCTCATAGAAGGCACGGCCTATAGCCACGGTGACCATTACAAATGCCTTCATTTCTACAAACTGACCGCTGATTATTTACTAAACAAGTTTCCAAACTTAAATGCTTAAAATTAATGCAAAGTTTTTGGTGACACCTATGTGACACATGCAGATGGCTAGGTAACTGTTCACATTCTGATGATATGTAGAACATCAGCCTATGAACAGTTACCCATTTTCGGTGACCACGAAAAGTAACGCGGATAACACCATAGCCATCTTTGTTTTTGCTGCCACCCCAAATAAGACATGAATCGGTGATTACGAAGTTTTTTAATTTAAACTCGAAATTGAATATTTCCATTTCAGTTAAAATTGTAGAGAAAATAATAGACATAATGGCCACTGCAGCTATGGTTATGCAGACTGCAAATTAAAAATAAAGTAAAAAATGAAATGGTATGCACAAAAACATCCAGATTGTTTTAGTGCAGTATGAACTGAAAAGTAGGTAGCATACCAGACATGGCTCAAACCTACACTACCAGACTTATTATACCAGACCTTAACTAAGAACTTACTTACACTATTATATCACAACTTTAAATAGTTACGACTCAGATCAGACTAACGATATTTTGTATGATGGAGGCACACCCAATATTTAAGGTCTGACATGAGTCTGATATAAAAGGTTTGATATGAGTGTCTGACATGGGTCTGATATGAGTGTATCTAGTAGTGTAGGTCTGACATGGGTCTGATAGTGTGGGTCGGTCTGACATGGGTCTCATATTGTAGGTCTGATATCAGTCTGATATTGTATGGGCAATATATGCACATTGAATGTCGGGCAGACTCATTCCAGATCTATCCAAAATATCAAACTCAATTCAGACTTTCACTATTTGATGCATGTCAGACAGACCTACACTTTCAGACTCATGTCAGACCTACAATTACATCAAACTTACGCTATCACTCATAGTTATAAGACTTAAAGTATCAGAGTCTGACCTAGAACATACCAGTGAGATGCAGACCTATATGTACACAATAATAGTTTTTGTGTCTGATATTGTAGGTCTGATATGGGTCTGACATTTTTGGCTGATATGAGTCTGATATGCATCAGATATTGTAGGGCTGATATTCAAGAGTCTGAATATTGTAAGTCTGATGCGCGTCTAATACTGTTATTCCAGTAAGTCTGATTTTGCATGTCTGATCAGAGTTGGTCATAGCAGAGTGCAATTTATTGTTGGGTCTGATAGTTCAAGGTATCTTATATGGAAACCTATTCTCCTACATTAATGCATTCTTAAATGAACAGTTATATACAATTTACAGGCTCCAATTATAGTTTCTACAAAAATAAAATTGAAAAATGTGTGCAAATTCACATTCGGTCTTTGGAAAATAACAAAACTGTGATGGTCTATTTTTACCCGCAAGTGTTACTTCCCTTGGCAATATGTGTCGATATCTCAAAATGGAAAATGTCGCAATATTTTGATGATTTCTGAGCAATTTTGTGTTGAAAATATCAAAACGCACTACAACCTGTGTTCTAAAGCTGAAATTGTGTATAATCGGTACTATGCATATTTTCCTTAAGGTCGGAATCTACAGTTTTCTTTGAAATTCAGACTATTTTCAGACATGTACACTAATTACGTTAAATAACTTGAATTCTATTTTTCAAAACTAACAAACATGCCCTATTCCTGAAAGACCATATAATTTCCTCTCAAAATATAGCAAATACATGCTAGAAAGCAACAAAGTCAGTTTCTCTGCCTACAAATACAATTCATTTACCCCACCCACTTAGCACTCAAAAAAAGGAAAACATGACATTTATAGAGACACGGCAGCATATACCTGTCCCTTATTTGAGATATAACACATCCATAATTGAATGACAAACACTCCAAATTGTCATAAAAATGCTATTTCTACATACCTTATCCGGCTTTTTTTTCCGTAATCTTATGTCGAATGGAGAGATGAAGGAATTGATCAAACAAAGCTACCATTTACAACATAGCCACCAGTTACTAGTTTCTGTTTACAGCCTCTATACCGGTCACAGTACAAAAACTTTATTTACACCAAAATTAACTATTATGTCATACTAAGTCAAAAACACCACATTTGTGGATTTCTTTTTTATTGTCTAGCCTGTACATGGCTTTTAATCTCTTAGATTTCTGTTTTATGGACATTCATTCGAAACTAAGGAGTCTCCCCTTAAGGGCAAAAATATTTTTTCAAATTTTTATTTGTTACTTTTAAATCACTTATTCCAGTTAGTTCGAGCATTTTGATACGTCAGCTGTGCCAATCCGATGGAATTTAGGCATTTCAGATCTTCTTAAACTTGGCACTATAATTCCTGAAAAGTTACATATTTATCAGTTTTTTTTGTTCTTTTTTCCTCTCCTTAGAATCAAAATTAAGTTGGTATATGTGTTGTAAATGTACTTTTGAGTACTTTACCTACATAGTATTCAGGGTACAGAAAAATCATTTATTCCTGAACTCAAAATATAAAGAACCTGCTTCAGAACTTATCTAGAGTAGTCTCCCTTAGCCTACATAGCAACAACGTCATGATGCATAGCAACAACTTCACCCTTGCCTAGCAACGCCAGTATAGCATGTGACATAGTGCAGATTTTTTGTCAAACATTGAGGCAATCTATACCAGTCATGACAAAGTCGACAAGGTCATATTTTCCCAAAAACTTGCATCATGCGTTCGGGCGCGCGTAAGGCTTGAACTGACGCATATAAAAAAAAAAGTGTATCCGAGAAGCAGTTTGTCGAAAAGGGCAGGGAATCAATAAACAATATACTGCCCTGCTTTAGCAACATTCATGCCCAGTGCAGAATATATTCAACAGTGTGTCATGCCCATCTTGCCAGCTATTCCGCCAACTTTTTGCCATATGGCAAACACATAAATATTTCAAAGGAAGACCATAAAAACATCAAACCGGTACTTGATACAGTATTTTCAGGAGAAATGTTGGGTCGCATTTCCAAACTCTACACAACAAACAAGTGTGAACATTTAAACAGTCGAGTGTTTACGTATGCACCAAAAAACATGGAATAGGCAAGTCTGCCCAATTGTTAGCTAAAAAGGCTGGATTGAAATATGCGATGGCAGACCCTTTCACAATGCACATGGCTCAACGCGATCGGTTGAGTAAGTACCGCACACAGTTGTCGGAAACAGTCCAATACAAGCACAACCGTTATATATCCCGCAAACGACGAAGTAACAGGAAACTTTTAAACACTAACTTTTATGAAACTGTAACATCCAACAATCATGAACATAACTATGGAATAAATCCAAATATTTAAAATTTAAACATGCCTTTGTTTTAACATATCAACATAATAATTACACATTCTCATAGAAGGCACGGCCTATAGCCACGGTGACCATTACAAATGCCTTCATTTCTACAAACTGACCGCTGATTATTTACTAAACAAGTTTCCAAACTTAAATGCTTTAAATTAATGCAAAGATTTTGGTGACACCTATGTGACACATGCAGATGGCTAGGTAACTGTTCACATTCTGATGATATGTAGAACATCAGCCTATGAACAGTTACCCATTTTCGGTGACCACGAAAAGTAACGCGGATAACACCATAGCCATCTTTGTTTTTGCTGCCACCCCAAATATGACATGAATCGGTGATTATGAAGTTTTTTAATTTAAACTCGAAATTGAATATTTCCATTTCAGTTAAAATTGTAGAGAAAATAATAGACATAATGGTCACTGCAGCTATGGTTATGCAGACTGCAAATTAAAAATAAAGTAAAAAATGAAATGGTATGCACAAAAACATCCAGATTGTTTTAGTGCAGTATGAACTGAAAAGTAGGTAGCATACCAGACATGGCTCAAACCTACACTACCAGACTTATTATACCAGACCTTAACTAAGAACTTACTTACACTATTATATCACAACTTTAAATAGTTACGACTCAGATCAGACTAACGATATTTTGTATGATGGAGGCACACCCAATATTTAAGGTCTGACATGAGTCTGATATAAAAGGTTTGATATGAGTGTCTGACATGGGTCTGGTATGAGTGTATCTAGTAGTGTAGGTCTGACATGGGTCTGATAGTGTGGGTCGGTCTGACATGGGTCTCATATTGTAGGTCTGATATCAGTCTGATATTGTATGGGCAATATATGCACATTGAATGTCGGGCAGACTCATTCCAGATCTATCCAAAATATCAAACTCAATTCAGACTTTCACTATTTGATGCATGTCAGACAGACCTACACTTTCAGACTCATGTCAGACCTACAATTACATCAAACTTACGCTATCACTCATAGTTATAAGACTTAAAGTATCAGAGTCTGACCTAGAACATACCAGTGAGATGCAGACCTATATGTACACAATAATAGTTTTTGTGTCTGATATTGTAGGTCTGATATGGGTCTGACATTTTTGGCTGATATGCATCAGATATTGTAGGGCTGATATTCAAGAGTCTGAATATTGTAAGTCTGATGCGCGTCTAATACTGTTATTCCAGTAAGTCTGATTTTGCATGTCTGATCAGAGTTGGTCATAGCAGAGTGCAATTTATTGTTGGGTCTGATAGTTCAAGGTATCTTATATGGAAACCTATTCTCCTACATTAATGCATTCTTAAATGAACAGTTATATACAATTTACAGGCTCCAATTATAGTTTCTACAAAAATAAAATTGAAAAATGTGTGCAAATTCACATTCGGTCTTTGGAAAATAACAAAACTGTGATGGTCTATTTTTACCCGCAAGTGTTACTTCCCTTGGCAATATGTGTCGATATCTCAAAATGGAAAATGTCGCAATATTTTGATGATTTCTGAGCAATTTTGTGTTGAAAATATCAAAACGCACTACAACCTGTGTTCTAAAGCTGAAATTGTGTATAATCGGTACTATGCATATTTTCCTTAAGGTCGGAATCTACAGTTTTCTTTGAAATTCAGACTATTTTCAGACATGTACACTAATTACGTTAAATAACTTGAATTCTATTTTTCAAAACTAACAAACATGCCCTATTCCTGAAAGACCATATAATTTCCTCTCAAAATATAGCAAATACATGCTAGAACGCAACAAAGTCAGTTTCTCTGCCTACAAATACAATTCATTTACCCCACCCACTAAGCACTCAAAAAAAGGAAAACATGACATTTATAGAGACACGGCAGCATATACCTGTCCCTTATTTGAGATATAACACATCCATAATTGAATGACAAACACTCCAAATTGTCATAAAAATGCTATTTCTACATACCTTATCCGGCTTTTTTTTCCGTAATCTTATGTCGAATGGAGAGATGAAGGAATTGATCAAACAAAGCTACCATTTACAACATAGCCACCAGTTACTAGTTTCTGTTTACAGCCTCTATACCGGTCACAGTACAAAAACTTTATTTACTCCAAAATTAACTATTATGTCATACTAAGTCAAAAACACCACATTTGTGGATTTCTTTTTTATTGTCTAGCCTGTACATGGCTTTTAATCTCTTAGATTTCTGTTTTATGGACATTCATTCGAAACTAAGGAGTCTCCCCTTAAGGGCAAAAATATTTTTTCAAATTTTTATTTGTTACTTTTAAATCACTTATTCCAGTTAGTTCGAGCATTTTGATACGTCAGCTGTGCCAATCCGATGGAATTTAGGCATTTCAGATCTTCTTAAACTTGGCACTATAATTCCTGAAAAGTTACATATTTATCAGTTTTTTTTGTTCTTTTTTCCTCTCCTTAGAATCAAAATTAAGTTGGTATATGTGTTGTAAATGTACTTTTGAGTACTTTACCTACATAGTATTCAGGGTACAGAAAAATCATTTATTCCTGAACTCAAAATATAAAGAACCTGCTTCAGAACTTATCTAGAGTAGTCTCCCTTAGCCTACATAGCAACAACGTCATGATGCATAGCAACAACTTCACCCTTGCCTAGCAACGCCAGTATAGCATGTGACATAGTGCAGATTTTTTGTCAAACATTGAGGCAATCTATACCAGTCATGACAAAGTCGACAAGGTCATATTTTCCCAAAAACTTGCATCATGCGTTCGGGCGCGCGTAAGGCTTGAACTGACGCATATAAAAAAAAAAGTGTATCCGAGAAGCAGTTTGTCGAAAAGGGCAGGGAATCAATAAACAATATACTGCCCTGCTTTAGCAACATTCATGCCCAGTGCAGAATATATTCAACAGTGTGTCATGCCCATCTTGCCAGCTATTCCGCCAATTTTTTGCCATATGGCAAACACATAAATATTTCAAAGGAAGACCATAAAAACATCAAACCGGTACTTGATACAGTATTTTCAGGAGAAATGTTGGGTCGCATTTCCAAACTCTACACAACAAACAAGTGTGAACATTTAAACAGTCGAGTGTTTACGTATGCACCAAAAAACATGGAACAGGCAAGTCTGCCCAATTGTTAGCTAAAAAGGCTGGATTGAAATATACGATGGCAGACCCTTTCACAATGCACATGGCTCAACGCGATCGGTTGAGTAAGTACCGCACACAGTTGTCGGAAACAGTCCAATACAAGCACAACCGTTATATATCCCGCAAACGACGAAGTAACAGGAAACTTTTAAACACTAACTTTTATGAAACTGTAACATCCAACAATCATGAACATAACTATGGAATAAATCCAAATATTTAAAATTTAAACATGCCTTTGTTTTAACATATCAACATAATAATTACACATTCTCATAGAAGGCACGGCCTATAGCCACGGTGACCATTACAAATGCCTTCATTTCTACAAACTGACCGCTGATTATTTACTAAACAAGTTTCCAAACTTAAATGCTTAAAATTAATGCAAAGTTTTTGGTGACACCTATGTGACACATGCAGATGGCTAGGTAACTGTTCACATTCTGATGATATGTAGAACATCAGCCTATGAACAGTTACCCATTTTCGGTGACCACGAAAAGTAACGCGGATAACACCATAGCCATCTTTGTTTTTGCTGCCACCCCAAATATGACATGAATCGGTGATTACGAAGTTTTTTAATTTAAACTCGAAATTGAATATTTCCATTTCAGTTAAAATTGTAGAGAAAATAATAGACATAATGGTCACTGCAGCTATGGTTATGCAGACTGCAAATTAAAAATAAAGTAAAAAATGAAATGGTATGCACAAAAACATCCAGATTGTTTTAGTGCAGTATGAACTGAAAAGTAGGTAGCATACCAGACATGGCTCAAACCTACACTACCAGACTTATTATACCAGACCTTAACTAAGAACTTACTTTCACTATTATATCACAACTTTAAATAGTTACGACTCAGATCAGACTAACGATATTTTGTATGATGGAGGCACACCCAATATTTAAGGTCTGACATGAGTCTGATATAAATGGTTTGATATGAGTGTCTGACATGGGTCTGATATGAGTGTATCTAGTAGTGTAGGTCTGACATGGGTCTGATAGTGTGGGTCGGTCTGACATGGGTCTCATATTGTAGGTCTGATATCAGTCTGATATTGTATGGGCAATATATGCACATTGAATGTCGGGCAGACTCATTCCAGATCTATCCAAAATATCAAACTCAATTCAGACTTTCACTATTTGATGCATGTCAGACAGACCTACACTTTCAGACTCATGTCAGACCTACAATTACATCAAACTTACGCTATCACTCATAGTTATAAGACTTAAAGTATCAGAGTCTGACCTAGAACATACCAGTGAGATGCAGACCTATATGTACACAATAATAGTTTTTGTGTCTGATATTGTAGGTCTGATATGGGTCTGACATTTTTGGCTGATATGAGTCTGATATGCATCAGATATTGTAGGGCTGATATTCAAGAGTCTGAATATTGTAAGTCTGATGCGCGTCTAATACTGTTATTCCAGTAAGTCTGATTTTGCATGTCTGATCAGAGTTGGTCATAGCAGAGTGCAATTTATTGTTGGGTCTGATAGTTCAAGGTATCTTATATGGAAACCTATTCTCCTACATTAATGCATTCTTAAATGAACAGTTATATACAATTTACAGGCTCCAATTATAGTTTCTACAAAAATAAAATTGAAAAATGTGTGCAAATTCACATTCGGTCTTTGGAAAATAACAAAACTGTGATGGTCTATTTTTACCCGCAAGTGTTACTTCCCTTGGCAATATGTGTCGATATCTCAAAATGGAAAATGTCGCAATATTTTGATGATTTCTGAGCAATTTTGTGTTGAAAATATCAAAACGCACTACAACCTGTGTTCTAAAGCTGAACTTGTGTATAATCGGTACTATGCATATTTTCCTTAAGGTCGGAATCTACAGTTTTCTTTGAAATTCAGACTATTTTCAGACATGTACACTAATTACGTTAAATAACTTGAATTCTATTTTTCAAAACTAACAAACATGCCCTATTCCTGAAAGACCATATAATTTCCTCTCAAAATATAGCAAATACATGCTAGAAAGCAACAAAGTCAGTTTCTCTGCCTACAAATACAATTCATTTACCCCACCCACTTAGCACTCAAAAAAAGGAAAACATGACATTTATAGAGACACGGCAGCATATACCTGTCCCTTATTTGAGATATAACACATCCATAATTGAATGACAAACACTCCAAATTGTCATAAAAATGCTATTTCTACATACCTTATCCGGCTTTTTTTCCCGTAATCTTATGTCGAATGGAGAGATGAAGGAATTGATCAAACAAAGCTACCATTTACAACATAGCCACCAGTTACTAGTTTCTGTTTACAGCCTCTATACCGGTCACAGTACAAAAACTTTATTTACACCAAAATTAACTATTATGTCATACTAAGTCAAAAACACCACATTTGTGGATTTCTTTTTTATTGTCTAGCCTGTACATGGCTTTTAATCTCTTAGATTTCTGTTTTATGGACATTCATTCGAAACTAAGGAGTCTCCCCTTAAGGGCAAAAATATTTTTTCAAATTTTTATTTGTTACTTTTAAATCACTTATTCCAGTTATTTCGAGCATTTTGATACGTCAGCTGTGCCAATCCGATGGAATTTAGGCATTTCAGATCTTCTTAAACTTGGCACTATAATTCCTGAAAAGTTACATATTTATCAGTTTTTTTTGTTCTTTTTTCCTCTCCTTAGAATCAAAATTAAGTTGGTATATGTGTTGTAAATGTACTTTTGAGTACTTTACCTACATAGTATTCAGGGTACAGAAAAATCATTTATTCCTGAACTCAAAATATAAAGAACCTGCTTCAGAACTTATCTAGAGTAGTCTCCCTTAGCCTACATAGCAACAACGTCATGATGCATAGCAACAACTTCACCCTTGCCTAGCAACGCCAGTATAGCATGTGACATAGTGCAGATTTTTTGTCAAACATTGAGGCAATCTATACCAGTCATGACAAAGTCGACAAGGTCATATTTTCCCAAAAACTTGCATCATGCGTTCGGGCGCGCGTAAGGCTTGAACTGACGCATATAAAAAAAAAGTGTATCCGAGAAGCAGTTTGTCGAAAAGGGCATGGAATCAATAAACAATATACTGCCCTGCTTTAGCAACATTCATGCCCAGTGCAGAATATATTCAACAGTGTGTCATGCCCATCTTGCCAGCTATTCCGCCAACTTTTTGCCATATGGCAAACACATAAATATTTCAAAGGAAGACCATAAAAACATCAAACCGGTACTTGATACAGTATTTTCAGGAGAAATGTTGGGTCGCATTTCCAAACTCTACACAACAAACAAGTGTGAACATTTAAACAGTCGAGTGGTTACGTATGCACCAAAAAACATGGAACAGGCAAGTCTGCCCAATTGTTAGCTAAAAAGGCTGGATTGAAATATGCGATGGCAGACCCTTTCACAATGCACATGGCTCAACGCGATCGGTTGAGTAAGTACCGCACACAGTTGTCGGAAACAGTCCAATACAAGCACAACCGTTATATATCCCGCAAACGACGAAGTAACAGGAAACTTTTAAACACTAACTTTTATGAAACTGTAACATCCAACAATCATGAACATAACTATGGAATAAATCCAAATATTTAAAATTTAAACATGCCTTTGTTTTAACATATCAACATAATAATTACACATTCTCATAGAAGGCACGGCCTATAGCCACGGTGACCATTACAAATGCCTTCATTTCTACAAACTGACCGCTGATTATTTACTAAACAAGTTTCCAAACTTAAATGCTTAAAATTAATGCAAAGTTTTTGGTGACACCTATGTGACACATGCAGATGGCTAGGTAACTGTTCACATTCTGATGATATGTAGAACATCAGCCTATGAACAGTTACCCATTTTCGGTGACCACGAAAAGTAACGCGGATAACACCATAGCCATCTTTGTTTTTGCTGCCACCCCAAATATGACATGAATCGGTGATTACGAAGTTTTTTAATTTAAACTCGAAATTGAATATTTCCATTTCAGTTAAAATTGTAGAGAAAATAATAGACATAATGGTCACTGCAGCTATGGTTATGCAGACTGCAAATTAAAAATAAAGTAAAGAATGAAATGGTATGCACAAAAACATCCAGATTGTTTTAGTGCAGTATGAACTGAAAAGTAGGTAGCATACCAGACATGGCTCAAACCTACACTACCAGACTTATTATACCAGACCTTAACTAAGAACTTACTTACACTATTATATCACAACTTTAAATAGTTACG
The DNA here is from genome assembly GCA_037043455.1 of Cyrtodaria siliqua. Classification (NCBI taxonomy): domain Eukaryota; kingdom Metazoa; phylum Mollusca; class Bivalvia; order Adapedonta; family Hiatellidae; genus Cyrtodaria; species Cyrtodaria siliqua. The sequence goes on from JAWPHD010001971.1 coordinate 94,524, forward strand.
ACTCAGATCAGACTAACGATATCAGTCTGATATTGTATGGGCAATATATGCACATTGAATGTCGGGCAGACTCATTCCAGATCTATCCAAAATATCAAACTCAATTCAGACTTTCACTATTTGATGCATGTCAGACAGACCTACACTTTCAGACTCATGTCAGACCTACAATTACATCAAACTTACGCTATCACTCATAGTTATAAGACTTAAAGTATCAGAGTCTGACCTAGAACATACCAGTGAGATGCAGACCTATATGTACACAATAATAGTTTTTGTGTCTGATATTGTAGGTCTGATATGGGTCTGACATTTTTGGCTGATATGAGTCTGATATGCATCAGATATTGTAGGGCTGATATTCAAGAGTCTGAATATTGTAAGTCTGATGCGCGTCTAATACTGTTATTCCAGTAAGTCTGATTTTGCATGTCTGATCAGAGTTGGTCATAGCAGAGTGCAATTTATTGTTGGGTCTGATAGTTCAAGGTATCTTATATGGAAACCTATTCTCCTACATTAATGCATTCTTAAATGAACAGTTATATACAATTTACAGGCTCCAATTATAGTTTCTACAAAAATAAAATTGAAAAATGTGTGCAAATTCACATTCGGTCTTTGGAAAATAACAAAACTGTGATGGTCTATTTTTACCCGCAAGTGTTACTTCCCTTGGCAATATGTGTCGATATCTCAAAATGGAAAATGTCGCAATATTTTGATGATTTCTGAGCAATTTTGTGTTGAAAATATCAAAACGCACTACAACCTGTGTTCTAAAGCTGAACTTGTGTATAATCGGTACTATGCATATTTTCCTTAAGGTCGGAATCTACAGTTTTCTTTGAAATTCAGACTATTTTCAGACATGTACACTAATTACGTTAAATAACTTGAATTCTATTTTTCAAAACTAACAAACATGCCCTATTCCTGAAAGACCATATAATTTCCTCTCAAAATATAGCAAATACATGCTAGAACGCAACAAAGTCAGTTTCTCTGCCTACAAATACAATTCATTTACCCCACCCACTTAGCACTCAAAAAAAGGAAAACATGACATTTATAGAGACACGGCAGCATATACCTGTCCCTTATTTGAGATATAACACATCCATAATTGAATGACAAACACTCCAAATTGTCATAAAAATGCTATTTCTACATACCTTATCCGGCTTTTTTTTTCCGTAATCTTATGTCGAATGGAGAGATGAAGGAATTGATCAAACAAAGCTACCATTTACAACATAGCCACCAGTTACTAGTTTCTGTTTACAGCCTCTATACCGGTCACAGTACAAAAACTTTATTTACACCAAAATTAACTATTATGTCATACTAAGTCAAAAACACCACATTTGTGGATTTCTTTTTTATTGTCTAGCCTGTACATGGCTTTTAATCTCTTAGATTTCTGTTTTATGGACATTCATTCGAAACTAAGGAGTCTCCCCTTAAGGGCAAAAATATTTTTTCAAATTTTTATTTGTTACTTTTAAATCACTTATTCCAGTTAGTTCGAGCATTTTGATACGTCAGCTGTGCCAATCCGATGGAATTTAGGCATTTCAGATCTTCTTAAACTTGGCACTATAATTCCTGAAAAGTTACATATTTATCAGTTTTTTTTGTTCTTTTTTCCTCTCCTTAGAATCAAAATTAAGTTGGTATATGTGTTGTAAATGTACTTTTGAGTACTTTACCTACATAGTATTCAGGGTACAGAAAAATCATTTATTCCTGAACTCAAAATATAAAGAACCTGCTTCAGAACTTATCTAGAGTAGTCTCCCTTAGCCTACATAGCAACAACGTCATGATGCATAGCAACAACTTCACCCTTGCCTAGCAACGCCAGTATAGCATGTGACATAGTGCAGATTTTTTGTCAAACATTGAGGCAATCTATACCAGTCATGACAAAGTCGACAAGGTCATATTTTCCCAAAAACTTGCATCATGCGTTCGGGCGCGCGTAAGGCTTGAACTGACGCATATAAAAAAAAAAGTGTATCCGAGAAGCCGTTTGTCGAAAAGGGCAGGGAATCAATAAACAATATACTGCCCTGCTTTAGCAACATTCATGCCCAGTTCAGAATATATTCAACAGTGTGTCATGCCCATCTTGCCAGCTATTCCGCCAATTTTTTGCCATATGGCAAACACATAAATATTTCAAAGGAAGACCATAAAAACATCAAACCGGTACTTGATACAGTATTTTCAGGAGAAATGTTGGGTCGCATTTCCAAACTCTACACAACAAACAAGTGTGAACATTTAAACAGTCGAGTGTTACGTATGCACCAAAAAACATGGAACAGGCAAGTCTGCCCAATTGTTAGCTAAAAAGGCTGGATTGAAATATGCGATGGCAGACCCTTTCACAATGCACATGGCTCAACGCGATCGGTTGAGTAAGTACCGCACACAGTTGTCGGAAACAGTCCAATACAAGCACAACCGTTATATATCCCGCAAACGACGAAGTAACAGGAAACTTTTAAACACTAACTTTTATGAAACTGTAACATCCAACAATCATGAACATAACTATGGAATAAATCCAAATATTTAAAATTTAAACATGCCTTTGTTTTAACATATCAACATAATAATTACACATTCTCATAGAAGGCACGGCCTATAGCCACGGTGACCATTACAAATGCCTTCATTTCTACAAACTGACCGCTGATTATTTACTAAACAAGTTTCCAAACTTAAATGCTTAAAATTAATGCAAAGTTTTTGGTGACACCTATGTGACACATGCAGATGGCTAGGTAACTGTTCACATTCTGATGATATGTAGAACATCAGCCTATGAACAGTTACCCATTTTCGGTGACCACGAAAAGTAACGCGGATAACACCATAGCCATCTTTGTTTTTGCTGCCACCCCAAATATGACATGAATCGGTGATTACGAAGTTTTTTAATTTAAACTCGAAATTGAATATTTCCATTTCAGTTAAAATTGTAGAGAAAATAATAGACATAATGGTCACTGCAGCTATGGTTATGCAGACTGCAAATTAAAAATAAAGTAAAAAATGAAATGGTATGCACAAAAACATCCAGATTGTTTTAGTGCAGTATGAACTGAAAAGTAGGTAGCATACCAGACATGGCTCAAACCTACACTACCAGACTTATTATACCAGACCTTAACTAAGAACTTACTTACACTATTATATCACAACTTTAAATAGTTACGACTCAGATCAGACTAACGATATTTTGTATGATGGAGGCACACCCAATATTTAAGGTCTGACATGAGTCTGATATAAAAGGTTTGATATGAGTGTCTGACATGGGTCTGATATGAGTGTATCTAGTAGTGTAGGTCTGACATGGGTCTGATAGTGTGGGTCGGTCTGACATGGGTCTCATATTGTAGGTCTGATATCAGTCTGATATTGTATGGGCAATATATGCACATTGAATGTCGGGCAGACTCATTCCAGATCTATCCAAAATATCAAACTCAATTCAGACTTTCACTATTTGATGCATGTCAGACAGACCTACACTTTCAGACTCATGTCAGACCTACAATTACATCAAACTTACGCTATCACTCATAGTTATAAGACTTAAAGTATCAGAGTCTGACCTAGAACATACCAGTGAGATGCAGACCTATATGTACACAATAATAGTTTTTGTGTCTGATATTGTAGGTCTGATATGGGTCTGACATTTTTGGCTGATATGAGTCTGATATGCATCAGATATTGTAGGGCTGATATTCAAGAGTCTGAATATTGTAAGTCTGATGCGCGTCTAATACTGTTATTCCAGTAAGTCTGATTTTGCATGTCTGATCAGAGTTGGTCATAGCAGAGTGCAATTTATTGTTGGGTCTGATAGTTCAAGGTATCTTATATGGAAACCTATTCTCCTACATTAATGCATTCTTAAATGAACAGTTATATACAATTTACAGGCTCCAATTATAGTTTCTACAAAAATAAAATTGAAAAATGTGTGCAAATTCACATTCGGTCTTTGGAAAATAACAAAACTGTGATGGTCTATTTTTACCCGCAAGTGTTACTTCCCTTGGCAATATGTGTCGATATCTCAAAATGGAAAATGTCGCAATATTTTGATGATTTCTGAGCAATTTTGTGTTGAAAATATCAAAACGCACTACAACCTGTGTTCTAAAGCTGAACTTGTGTATAATCGGTACTATGCATATTTTCCTTAAGGTCGGAATCTACAGTTTTCTTTGAAATTCAGACTATTTTCAGACATGTACACTAATTACGTTAAATAACTTGAATTCTATTTTTCAAAACTAACAAACATGCCCTATTCCTGAAAGACCATATAATTTCCTCTCAAAATATAGCAAATACATGCTAGAAAGCAACAAAGTCAGTTTCTCTGCCTACAAATACAATTCATTTACCCCACCCACTTAGCACTCAAAAAAAGGAAAACATGACATTTATAGAGACACGGCAGCATATACCTGTCCTTTATTTGAGATATAACACATCCATAATTGAATGACAAACACTCCAAATTGTCATAAAAATGCTATTTCTACATACCTTAGGTCGGAATCTACAGTTTTCTTTGAAATTCAGACTATTTTCAGACATGTACACTAATTAGGTTAAATAACTTGAATTCTATTTTTCAGAACTAACAAACATGCCCTATTCCTAAAAGACCATATAATTTCCTCTCAAAATATAGCAAATACATGCTAGAAAGCAACAAAGTCAGTTTCTCTGCCTACAAATACAATTCATTTACCCCACCCACTTAGCACTCAAAAAAAGGAAAACATGACATTTATAGAGACACGGCAGCATATACCTGTCCCTTATTTGAGATATAACACATCCATAATTGAATGACAAACACTCCAAATTGTCATAAAAATGCTATTTCTACATACCTTATCCGGCTTTTTTTTCCGTAATCTTATGTCGAATGGAGAGATGCAGGTATTGATCAAGTAAAGCTACCATTTACAGCATAGCCACCAGTTACTAGTTTCTGTTTACAGACTCTATACCGGTCACAGTACAAAAACTTTATTTACACCAAAATTAACTATTATGTCATACTAAGTCAAAAACACCACATTTGTGGATTTCTTTTTTATTGTCTAGCCTGTACATGGCTTTTAATCTCTTAGATTTCTGTTTTATAAGAAATTCCCCATGGACATTCATTCGAAACAAAGGAGTCTCCCCTTATCCGGCTTTTTTTTCCGTAATCTTATGTCGAATGGAGAGATGAAGGAATTGATCAAACAAAGCTACCATTTACAACATAGCCACCAGTTACTAGTTTCTGTTTACAGCCTCTATACCGGTCACAGTACAAAAACTTTATTTACACCAAAATTAACTATTATGTCATACTAAGTCAAAAACACCACATTTGTGGATTTCTTTTTTATTGTCTAGCCTGTACATGGCTTTTAATCTCTTAGATTTCTGTTTTATAAGAAATTCCCCATGGACATTCATTCGAAACAAAGGAGTCTCCCCTTATCCGGCTTTTTTTTCCGTAATCTTATGTCGAATGGAGAGATGAAGGAATTGATCAAACAAAGCTACCATTTACAACATAGCCACCAGTTACTAGTTTCTGTTTACAGCCTCTATACCGGTCACAGTACAAAAACTTTATTTACACCAAAATTAACTATTATGTCATACTAAGTCAAAAACACCACATTTGTGGATTTCTTTTTTATTGTCTAGCCTGTACATGGCTTTTAATCTCTTAGATTTCTTTTTTATAAGAAATTCCCCATGGACATTCATTCGAAACTAAGGAGTCTCCCCTCAGCTATTACTTGGAAAGTACTGACGGGAGTTGCGTCAGACTTCACACAACTGTTCATCACAATGAGAAGGTGTGTCGCGCGCAAAAACCATGTTCGTGTCTCAAAGGTCAAGGTCACACTTGGAGATCAAAGGTAAAAAAAAATCGTGAAAAATGTCATGTCTCAGCCATTGAAGTGAGTTGCATCAAACGTCACCCAAATGTTCATTACAAAGAGAAGGTGTGTCGCGTGCAAAAATCATGACAGTGTTTCGAATGTCAAGGTCACAGTTGGAGGTCAAACGTCAACAAATCGTAAAAGATTCATGTCTCAGCCATTACTTGTCAAACTTCACACACATGTTCGTCACAATGAGAAGGTGTGTCGTGTGCAAGAATCATGTCAGTGTCTCAAAGGTCAAGGTCACAGTTGGAGGTCAAAGGTCAAAAAATCTTAAAAGAAATCATGCCTCAGCCATTACTTGGAAACTACTGAAGGGAGTTGCGTCAAACTTCACACAAATGTTCATCAAATTGAGAAGGTGTATCACGCGCAATAATCATGTCAGTGCCTCAAAGGTCAAGGTGACAGTTGGAGGTCAAAGGTCATTTCTTTCATGTCAGCCATTAGTCCAAAACTACTGAAGGAAATTAATGCGTCGAACTTTACACAAGTGTTCATCATAATGAGAAGGTGTGTCTTGTGCAAGAATTATGTCAGTGCCCCTAAGGTCATGCTCTCAATTAGGCAGATGGTTTAAAGTGGGGGCATCCGTGTCCCATGGATTCATTTCTTATTTATTACATAAATGCTTCTTTATGTTTTTTAGTATAATTACCCACAAAAAATAAATAATGCTTGTTTAATATCATTATGATATGATGGTTTTAACAAAATACTTATGACAAACATGTGTGACCCAAATTGGATAGAAAATTAAATAAAGAATCGGGGTCCCGGAAAGTAAAAGTTAAATAACAAATAACCCTAACCCTAACTTCTGCGCTGATATAAATCAATTTTAGTATAAAAAAAAAAAAGCAACGTGTGTTCGTTTTTGAGAATTAAATAGAAGAATATGAACGCTCATAGTCATTTAGCCAAACTCCTTGACTATTTTTAGGCGATACCGGAAAGTAAATCATTAATTATAAAGTCATTTTTAACACAATTACATCAAAAAAAATACATATTTACGTCCGCTAGACCATTATACATTAATATACACGATCGTTTATGAAAAATAATATTATGAGTAATACTGGTCCAAGTTATTTAGACAAAACTCTAGTCTATTTTTAGGCGGTCCTACAAAGTAAATCATTAATTACAAAGTCATTTTTTAACATAATTACATAAAAAAAATATATATTTATGTCCGCTAGACTATTTACTAATTTTAATTATAGAAAAACAACAGTTTAATATGAAAAATAATATTATGAGTAAGACTGGTCCATATATGATAATCACTTTTGATAACAGGTCCCGGAAAGTTATTGAATTGAATTGAATTGGGTTTTAATGCGCACCAACACATGAAAGGTTATATGGCGCCTAACAGGAATGAACATGCCAGGCTCATCCTCCATGTACATCGAGATAAAATATGGAGAATGGGCCTAGAACCTTCTCACTTTTAGAACTGCAGAGTTGCTGCAAATTCTATTGTAGACCCTCCATTTACGCTGGAGCCACGTTTATTGACTTTCTGCCACTGCTCTAGTGATTTGAGCGAGATGGCACCTGAAACAATGCAGGAGTCATGACGAAGACCTTTAATGAGCATGAACAAAACATGATAAAATGAACATGAATTTGGGGGATTCTACCCCTCTGCCAACCCCTAAAGTTATTGCTAAATTACAAAGTTAACTTTTTTAAAACAAAATTTGATTATCTTTTTGTGTGTACACATAGATTTATTCATTCTGCGTTGAAATAAACCATTTATAAGAAAAAGTATCAATATTTGTTTTTACATTTAAATGATAAATATTTGGTTTTAAAAATACATTGTGAGTACTAAATACTAAACAGTGTGTTGTGCGAGTACTACGTACCAGGCTCGTGCGTACTGAATACCGCCAAAAACGCCCTGAATACTGCGTACCAAAAGAGGGTGGGTGTGGGGGTGGGGGTGGGTGTGGGGGTGATTTGAGTCTCATGAATGAAACTTGTATAGATCTATAAAACTCTTCATGATATGTATGTTTAAAGTTGGGAAATAATTTGTGAAGTGTTCACACTGTGCCACGTGAAATTTAGATAATTTTCGTAGTGTCCAATCTATTTGTTATTAGGTCTGCGAAGAAGTGGTCACCTACTCTCATTATGTTGGAAACGGAGCCAAGCTACGCGAATGATTATGTCTGTGGGACTAGGCTTACAGTAGCATATGCCTAATAAGTCGCCCTGCAGTGAGTCTAACGATCTGTATATACAGTGGGCGACGTGCGAAAGGTACGACACCTACTTTATCAATTCTTTAAATCTAGTCGTCTTTGAAATTAAATTTAACGACCAAAATTATGAATTTCGAACCTCAATTCAATTTTCAAACTCGTCTATCGTAAGAGCCGAACACAACGGTCCGCCATTTCCGCGGGAATCGGAACGGTTAGGGGGGGCGGTTGCGATGCCTTAACACTTTTACAAACTAGTTTTATTAAACAAGAACATAATCCAAAAATCTCATGCTTAATTTAAATTATTAAAAATATGTATATATACACTATAAGAACAATGCTTTCGGGCCTAAAACATATTTATTCTGTTCGCTTCAAGAACTCATGAATAAAAGGCGTGTCTAACAACAATGGAAGTGTCCTATTGCCTCATCTCAGTCCTTACCTCCCCTCACTACTTCCATTTAATCGCGTCCCCTGATTGTAGGCATACGATGACAATACCTCAGGCCAATTTGACGACAATATCCACAGTAGGGGGCGGTCGAAGGCGGAGCTATGAGCAGAGCGAGTTGATACACTTTCAGTACTTTATTTTAAACGAAAAAGAAAGGAGAGAAGAAACTATTTCTTTTATTTGTTTTATGACTTTGATTTATATTAATTTGTATCGTAAAAATTGTGTTGGTTGCTATGAAGTGTTTTATTTCTGACACTGAGACAAAGAAGATTGGACTGTATAAGTTGGTGGTACTGTGTGTGTGTGTAATTCAAAGGTTTATAGTCCGTCCGCCAACGAACACGTCAAGGTATACCTGACGCGATGGGCACAATAGAGTCTGGACTTTAAGTTGGTGGTACTGTAGAAAACAGATGTATAAATTGTGTTGGTTGCCATGACATTGAGACCTGAATTTGTTGCAGCCGAATCTGACCATCCGATGTATGTATATATATAGGGGGGGGGGGGGGGGGACATTTTGATACCATCCGAAGTATCATGATAGGTCACATGTTACCAATATTGGACTGTACAAGATAAACAATTGTATAAATATGCCATGAAGTGTTTTATTTCTGGCATTGAGACCTGTTTTTTCCTTTGCAGTAAAATTTGTTTGAATATGTTGATACAATTAGATGTATCATGATATGTCACATGTTACAAAGATTGGACTGTATAAGTTGGCGGTACTGTAAAAACCAGATGCATAAATTGTGTTTTTTGCCATGAAGTGTTTTATTTCTGGCATTGAGACCTGTTTTTTTGGTGTGTTTTTTCACATGGTCAGGTAATTAAAAAGTAATCCTTGATATACAATTCTACATGTCTTGTATATTTCATTTATTACTATATTATAAACACCAGGTAATATTACACCATCTAGCCCTTTGGTCCCACTATAAAAAAAAGTCGATGCCTTAAAATTGTACATCTTTTTTTCAAATCTACTATGGTGATGAATTTCAAAGATACCTATATCTAATAGATATTCAAATTTATGAAGGGTCAAGATTATGATTTATACTAATTTAAAAAAGAACACATTTCTTCCACTCGAGGACAATACATCATTCGGCGGAGGATATCAATTCATCGAAATTGCTTATTTATGATCTGTTTTTATGTGTACTGGTCGGAGGCTTTGTCAGTGTCTTTCTATTAATGACATTTCGGACAAGTTCGAAAACTAGCTCTGTTGAACCAGTACCACCAGAGTTATGGCCCCTTGAATTATCGAAATATGGCAAATTCAGTCTTAGAAAAACTCTAGTATCTTCATTTTTATTTGATCTTTACTAAATTTCACCAGTGCCTTTATATCAGTGAAATGAATAAGTTCCAAAACCAGCCAGATCAGATTAATGACACCAGAGTTATGGCCCTTGTTTTGCTGAGAAATGCCATATTAAGCCTCGTGAACATTCTAGCTCCTCTATATGTTGTATTTGATCTTTAAGAAACTTGGCCAGTTGTTGATGTTAATGAAATCTTGGACAAGTTCGACAACCACTTCCACGGGGGTCCAAAATGACTGCACCCCGGCGGGCGAACGTTTAAAGAAAGAGATTTTGCATGTTCTGCATAGAGATATATGGAAAAGTTTGAAACCTAGAAACTACAAATAGGCAGAGGTTTGATATTTTGAATTTACCATAAACTTGCGGTCCTCTACCAAGTATGTTGAAATGGCGACCCAGGGGTCACATGTTACATATTGTATATTTGAGCACAAACTTGCATATGCATGTAACAGTGAATTTATCTGAATGATCTTTAGCTCACCTGAGCCAAAGGCAGAAAGTGAGCTATTGTGATCACTTTTCAGGGCCATCTTGGCCCTCTTGTTTTAGGCATGATCAAAGAAATACCTTTAACAAATTTGAATGCAAATAGCAGACAAATGAGAGAGGCATTCGCAATAATGCTGTAGTGTTGAACAATTTCAAATGTGTGGTGATGTCACATTTATGATTAAACATTTATTATTTTTACCGAAAAAATATGTTTTGTTATTTCTGTTTTTGTCCAGAGACTTTTATTACATTTTCTTTTGCCTGTTGTTAAATACAATTTCTCATGTCACTTCCGTATATTTATGATATCTTGTATTAATTGTGAAGGACAACATATATAATAATAAAACTCTACCGTGTGGTTGCTGGGGTAGAATACAACCACTGCAATCTCACAAACACACCGACACATGCAGATTAATGCAAGGCCGTTTAATGTTATATTGTGAATCTAATGTACCAACCTGACCCTGGATATTGTCCCGTAATACAAGCCCATACATATACCTAATGTACAAACCTGACCCTGGATATTGTCCCGTAATACAAGCCCATACATATACCTAATGTACAAACCTGACCCTGGATATTGTCCCGTAATACAAGCCCATACATATACCTAATGTACAAACCTGACCCTGGATATTGTCCCGTAATACAAGCCCATACATATACCTAATGTACAAACCTGACCCTGGATATTGTCCCGTAATACAAGCCCATACATATACCTAATGTACATACCTGACCCTGAATATTGTCCTTTAATACAGACCCATCCATATACATTATGCACAAACCTGACCCTGGATATTGTCCCATAATACAAGCACATACATATACATTATGTGCATACCTGACCCTGAATATTGTCCTTTAATACAGACCCATACATATACATTATGTACAAACCTGACCCTGGATATTGTCCCATAATACAAGGCCATACATATACATTATGTACAAACCTGACCCTGGATATTGTCCCGTACTACAAGCCCATACATATACCTAATGTACATACCTGACCCTGGATATTGTCCCATAATACAAGGCCATACATATACATTATGTACAAACCTGACCCTGGATATTGTCCCGTAATACAAGCCCGTACATATATCTATTGTACATACCTGACCCTGGATATTGTCCCATAATACAAGCCCATACATATACATTATGTAAAAACCTGACCCTGGATATTGTCCCATAATACAAGCCCATACATATACATTATGTACAAACCTGACCCTGGATATTGTCCCGTAATACAAGCCCATATATATACCTAATGTACAAACCTGACCCTGGATATTGTCCCGTAATACAAGCTCATACATATACCAAATGTAAATACCTGACCCTGGATATTGTCCCATAATACAAGGCCATACATATACATTATGTACAATCCTGACCCTGGATATTGTCCAGTAATACAAGCCCATACATATACATTATGTACAAACCTGACCCTGGATATTGTCCCGTAATACAAGCCCATACATATACATTATGTACAAACCTGACCCTGGATATTGTCCCGTATTACAAGCCCATACATATACCTAATGTACAAACCTGACCCTTGATATTGTCCCGTAATACAAGCCCATACATATACCGAATATACATACCTGACCCTGAATATTGTCCTTTAATACAGACCCATACATATACGTTATGTACAAACCTGACCCTGGATATTGTCCCATAATACAAGCCCATACATATACATTATGTACATACCTGACCCTGAATATTGTCCTTTAATACAGACCCGTGATATTGTCCCATAATACAAGCCCATACATATACATTATGTACATACCTGACCCTGAATATTGTCCTTTAATACAGACCCATACATATCACTTATGTAGAAACCTGACCCTGGATATTGTCCCGTAATACAACCCCGTACATGTACCTAGTGTACATACCTGACCCCGGATATTGTCCTTTAATAAAAGCCCATACACGTACCTGATGAACAAACGTGACCCTGGATATTGTCTCTTAATACAAGCCCGTACATATATACCTTATGTACAACCCGGACCCGGACTTATGTCCCTTAATACAAGCCATACATATACCTAATGTACAAACCTGACCCTGGATATTGTCCTGTAATACAGGCCCATATATACGACTTATGTATAAACCTGACCCTGGATATTGTCTCTTAATAAAAGCCCATACATATACCTAATGTACAAACCTGACCCTGAATATTGTCCTTTAATGCATGCCCATATATATACGTTATGTACAAACCTGACCCTGGAGATTGTCCCAGAATACAAGCCCATCCATATTACTTATGTACAAACCTGACGCTGGATATTGTCCCGTAATACAACCCCATACATATATCTAATGTACACACTTCACCCTGACTATTGTTCCTCAATACAAGCCCATGCATATACCTGATGTACAAACCTGACCCTGGATATTGTCCTTTAATACAGGCCCATATATACTACTTATGTATAAATCTGACCCTGAATATTGTCTCTTAATACAAGCCAATGCATGTACCAAACGTTCAAACCTGACCCTGGATATTGTCCTTTAAAACAGGCCCATATATACGACTTATGTATAAACCTGACCCTGGATATTGTCTCTTGATTAAAGGTCATACATATTACCTACACTCAAGTGATATGAAAACGCAACACGGGAATTTCCGCTATATATTGTATATACTGCACACTTAATTGCACATAATATTCCAAAGAAATCCCAAGATGTTTTTTAAAAAGAAAGTTACAGTTACTTAGAGAAAGGACACAACTGTGATATTGTAGACGTTTTAATCACACTACACTTTGTAACAAGAACTTCATAAATGTTGAAGTAGCTCTTTGAAAAACTGAGCTCGTTCAGTACTGTATTTAACGTAAATAGGTTGCAAAATATTGCATCCTAAGTTTGCTCACATAATTGAGCCAAACGCGTACTCTGTGAATAATGAAACATTGAAGAAATACTATTTGCTGTATTATTTGTTGTTTTAGTATTTTTTCCAAAAGGAAAGTTCTTACGTAGCCATGTACCATTCGATTAAAAGCAGCATATTGTACATACAATATATAGCGGAAATTCCCGTGTTGCGTTTTCATATCACTTGAGTGTATGTACAAACCTGACCCTGACTAATGTCCCGTAATACAAGACCATACATATACCTAATGTACAAACCTGACCCTGGATATTGTTCTTTAATACAAGCCCATATATATACTTTATGTGCACACCTGACCCTCGATAGTCTCCTTTATTACAGGCCCATATATATACCTTATGTACAAACCTGACTCTAACTATTGTCACGTAATACAAGTCCATACATATACATAATGTACACACCTGACCCTAGATATTCTCCTTTGATACATGCCCATATATATACCTTATGTACAAACCGGACTCTAACTATTGTCACATAATACGAGCCCATGTACACACCTGGCCCTACATATTCTCCTTTAATACAGGTCCATATATACATACCTTATGTACCTTATGTACAAACCTGACTCTAACTATTGTCACATGATACAAGCCCATACTTTTACATAATGTACACATCTGACCTTTAATACAGGCCCATGTACAACCCTGACCCTGGATATTGTCTCTTAATTAAAGCCAATACATATTTCGAGATATTACGTATACAAACCTGACCCTGAATATTATCCCGTAATACAACCCCATACATATATCTAATGTAGAACCCTGACTATGTTCCCGTAATACACACCCATACATGAATCAGTTTGCGATACATTCCACATTTTATAATATTGTCATAATAAAACCGTTGGAAGGATTCTTCACATAAATGGGATAATTTGTTACAATACAAATATAACAAAACAAATGCAACGCATTCTGCTTCTTTCACGCCTCGTCAAAGAATCCTCTTCGACCAACCTACGCCGCTCAGTACTGGTATACTTTGATTTTTCGTTTAAAATAAAGTTCTCAAAGTGTATCAACTCGCTCTGCTCATAGCTCCGCCTTCGACCGCCCCCTACTGTGGATATTGTCGTCAAATTGGCCTAAGGTATTGTCATCGTATGCCTACCGATTTTGACGCGTGGACTCGTTTACATGTGTCACGTGACAACGCTAGACGACTCCCAAACTTGTTCATTTCTGAATTTGGTCGAAGCACAGATCTAACAACAAATTAATATTTCTGTGGTCGAAGAGAACCAGGTAAAATCCATTTTCTATATAATTTTGCAATTAGGGCCTACTTAGTGAACCCGTTATCTGTTTGTCGCACCATTTTTGCTCTGATGACATTGTTTTGACAACCCCGACAAATAGACGATTTCTGAAAACGTGTACAAAAAAGTCACAGGTATGTCGATAATCTTATTTCTTTAATAATCATATTTTAATAGTAAATGAACCATTCAAAGTCTAATTTCAATGTGTGTTCTATTCTTGAAGTCTATATGTCTTTCAGGAGAGTGATCTAGGGTGAAGTAATCAAACGTCATTAGTTTTCGCGATGTACAGTTGTTTCGGTCCGGTATCAATTCGACCCCTAAATTGATTTAACATGAATATACAATGGATTTACTGTAAACTTAGCTAAAACATTTTTTCAAAGAAAAAAGTAAACAGTTTTTAGCTAAAACATTTTTTCAAAGAAAAAAGTAAACAGTTTGAGAACAAATTACTCTGATTAATTTTAAGATACATATAAACTATCTAGATATCTATCGTAGTCTCATTTATTTGACGTCTTTGTGTGCTTTTTTACATACGGACGTTCGTAGACATGTACTTTATGCACTAGCTTCTCCGTGGCCGAATGGTTAACAACATTGCGTTGTAAACTTTTGCCTCTCACCACTGTGGGTTCGAATCCCATTCATAACTTTCGCATCAGGTCAACTTCCGGTAGGTCGAGATATTCAGTAGGTGAAAATAAAAGGATTTAATCGGACTTTATCCTCAATCTCTATATGAAAAACGAAACTATTAGACCATGATTTAAATTAAATGTATCCATATTGGTGTTTTAAAATTAGACAACACCAAAAGGGGATACATAGATGTACACAAAAAAACAAAGCTTTTATTATAATTATCACTACAAACTAGTTTTATAAAGGGCTAAAGTCAATTGAGCACCAACGATAAACTCCGAGTTAACCCCCTACCAGAATGTGGAGGTCTTTTATTTTGTTGATCACTGATTGGTCAAATTATGATGTCATGTGAAAGTTATGAATTGGAAGTTTGACTTGTAAGTGAGAAAGTGTTGATTCTTACGGACGGCGGGAGGTGTACCCAGGAAAAGTGGGTGATCTGCAGTGATTTTTTTACATTTTCATTTCAATGAATTCCTCTCCAACATTTCTGAAAAATCTATGAGTCCTTCAATGTAAAATCAAAGATTTTCAAATTTTAATGAGTATATGATGCGGGATGAGCAGGTAACAAAATCACTTGATAGGTACATTGCCTTTAGTGAGAAGAGGAACTCTATTGCTTTTGTGGTCAATAGGTAAAAGGTCACTGTTGCCTTATATAAAAAATATATCGGCCTGATGTCTAGTATTGCATATTGTCAGGATGGTCCTGTTGAATGATTTTTGGCAGAGTTAGGGGATTTCGAAATTTTTCGAAACTTCACTGGGAGTATCAGTATGATGTCAGTATGAAACTTTTCATTCGAATCTAAACCTTGTCCGCTCAACTCCTACATTTTCCATCCTATCGTATATATCACATGTGTCCCTTTATTTCTTGTACTATATGGTTATGAAACGCCAATGT
This sequence comes from Cyrtodaria siliqua, assembly GCA_037043455.1. Lineage (NCBI taxonomy): Eukaryota > Metazoa > Mollusca > Bivalvia > Adapedonta > Hiatellidae > Cyrtodaria > Cyrtodaria siliqua. Next base: position 110,869 of record JAWPHD010001971.1, read on the forward strand.
AAATAACACTGTATTCTCGAATGTTATAGTTACATTTTAATTAATATTTTATGTTTTATCGATTTTTAAAAATCATATACCGATGGAAAATGGTATGCAATTGACTTTTTCATTTTCTTTATTGTTATTCGGTCATAATCTATTTCGCTGGTTTCACTTTCTACATTAGGCTACCACAATTTTGTTTTCAATTTCGTGTCACCTGCTTAGCATGGCAAACACTTAGGGATCACTCAATATAGTCCGTCGTCGTCCGCTTGTCACACTTTAACCTGCAGCCTAACCTTGGCCATAACTTGAAAAGTATTTGACCTATGCTCACGAAACTTCACACACATCTTCGTCTTAACCACAAGGAATGTTGTAACACATGTCCAATAACTCTGACTTTGACTTTCAGAGTTATGCCCCCTTTCATAAAACTTTAACCTGCAACATAACTGACTTTCAGAGTTATGCCCCCTTTCATAAAACTTTAACCTGCAACATAACTGGCCATAACTTAAGAAGTATTTGACTGTACTTACTAAAATAAGCAGGCAGCACTAGTGTTCTGTGGAACATCCTTCTAGATCTAATTTTACCAGTTTTCAGCAACCCATATAAACCCTTTATAAGAATATCTCATAAAATTGTGCAACTCCTTGGCGTTTCATCTTCCATAAAGATCGCATATGGCAAGTTATGTTTAAAAATACTTAAAAAGAACATTAAATATTAGAACCATGTTTAATAAATACACAAAATCACCAGAGTAGTTTAATGTTCTTTTTAAACATTTTCAAACGTAACTTTTCAGTTTTGTTTTAACTTACCCAATGATAGAATTAGATTAGTAGACTGCATGGCTGTGAATTAGGCAGCAATTGAAGACGCTTGTGCAAATTTGAAAACAGGGGTTGCAACAAAATAATTTGCTTACATTTGCAAGCAAAGAAACAATTTGTCACAAGTGGTTTGTGCCTCATTTTTCGACATAAGGATGAATTTGATTTGATTTATCTGGTGTTTAAAGTCATTTTGCAGCAAATTTTAGACTGTATGTATGACGGTCAGTACGGATGAAAAAAGTAAAAAGTTAAGAGTGGAAGTGTTGTTTAACAAAGCAAATTCAGTTTTTCTTTTTCCCCACCACACCGAATTATGTATGTCCGTGATTTTTCAAAATCGGCTGGAACAAAACAAAGCTGCACAGTTTGCTGGCTGATACACTGGCTAATAATAATCTTCTGTCCGGTTATTACACTGTCATCATCATAAGCATCTGGTTAAGTGTCCTGCTTAAGGTCATCCAGCATTTAGTGCTTCCATTGCAAAATAACACTTCAATATCAACTGTTTCAGATCTTAACATACAAATATGTCAGAGAAGAAAGTTATCTTGGTGACAGGCGGTACTGGCCTTGTGGGAAGTGCCATCAAATATGTGGTGGATAACGGAGCAAAAGAAGAAAACGAGGAATGGGTGTTCGCCTCGTCGAAAGATGCAGATCTCGGGTAAGCAAACTTTAATTGTAACATAAATTTGAGATGAAAAAAGTATGAAATAAAAACAGTTAGCCCTAATTATTTTAAAGTCAAGACAATGATGTCCTTAACAGTCAAAAGTGATACAAAATGTCCTGAAGTAACAATTTAATTGCAGGCAGCGCTATATTTAGATGCTTTAACAAATCATGTGTCAAACTGCATTCTTCTTCATTTTCAAATGTTGTCCTTTTAGAAGCTGTGAGATTTACAACAGTTGCTATCAATATAAGCTGATCAGTATTGTTAAAAAATAAATTTCAGATAAGAGTAAAATGGGGTTAAAAATTAGACCAAACTATCACTGAAGGTGATGAATATGAAAATGTGTTACAGGACGCGATGGGACAAAAATATGTTATGTGACGGGATGGGACGTTACAGACAACGTGATTCCTAAATAGCCCCCACTTCACTTTGTGAAAGTGGGGTATAAAAAACAACTTTTTTGTAAATGTTTGTCTTCAATGTTTCGGTATGCGAAAATCTGCCCTGTAGATTATCGTGTGTCTTTTACTATATGGACTATAATACAAAACCTGTGCTTATTAAAGGGCCACTCGACAATCTTGAAGTTTTTATCCGGTATCAAATTATGAGCTCGATTTATTCATCCAACATCATTTTGACTTAAGGGATGCTTGCCTATAATTAACAGATATTTTTGGTTTTATGCCGCGGTGTCTGTCGTCCATCCGTCTGTCCGTCCGTAAACTTTAAACTTTTAATTTAAGTAAACTTACATTTATGTTTATGAAACAAAGAATGGCCATAGAATTTTAAACCTGCTTCCATGTAATTAAATAAACTTTATAGAGTTTTCATTTCTTTCGTCTTATTCTAGCATAAGTTACAATATATTATTCATACAATATTATCAACAGCTAGTAATATGCAAGTTATTTTTAGAAAATCCAGATTGCCATGTGTCCCTTTAATAGTCAGCCATCTGGAATAGCCTTGGGGATCATGAGGTGGACCTGAAACAACACACATTAACATTTAATTGTCGTCTGCACGACTAATTAAAATTGCTGTTTTATCTTTCATGAAATCTTTTGCTATGTAATTATTATGCTATATAATTATTATGCTGTGTAATTATTATGTTGTGTTACCTTTATCTAGTGGATTGATCAACTGCCAATAAGGCAATAATCATTTCTGTCCTGACAAGTTATTTGATTTCATTAACAGATATTAATCTAATTAACAAACAGAATGATACAATATTATGTTAAATATTGAATTAAAAGCTATTTATAAACCACTCATAGGAATCCATGAACCTGCCCTACTAAATAATAATAAATACAGATAGAGTAATCAAATGTATTTTTCCTTCCATGAGCACTATAAACCCCCTGCACATTGTGCACATGAGGTCACAAACCAAGGTCACAAAAGACGTTTGTGCCTAAAAATTCAGGAATCTGATAACTACAAAGTCCGACTTGAAACAATATCCACAACTCACAGCTATGGGAATGTGTACTGAGCATGATACTCCCAGTTGTGTGAATGTGTGCTGAGCATGATACTCACAGCTTGCTGAGTATTGTACTCACAGCTATGTAGGTGGATGCTGAGTATTGTACTCAGAAATGTTTAGAGGGCTGGCGTGGCGCAGTCGGTAGAGCGGCGGATTTGTAACCGGAGGCCACGGGTTCAATCCTCCAAGGTGCCACTGCCGAGTTTCGTCGGTGTGTTCTTGGGCAAGACACTTTCTCTTAGCCTCATCCGTCTGATGGGGACGTAAACCAAGCGGTCCCGTGTATCGGTCTATCCTCTGAGCACGTTAAAGAACCATAGGAATCTATTCAATAATAAGTGTAGGGCACGGTTCCCGGATTCCTATGTATCTTCCCCTCTCTCTGGGGCGGCTCTAAATAACCTATACTGTGTTGATGAGCCATTAAACAACATTCAATTCAATTCAGATATGTTTGTTTAATATTGTACTCAAATGTGTGTGCTGAATATTGTACTCACAGCTGTATGGATACGTGCCGAGTATAGTACTCACAGCTGTGTTGATATTTACTGAGTATTGTACTCACAGCTGTGTGCTGAGTTTTGTACTCACAGCTGTGTGGATGTGTGCTGAATATTATACTCACAGCTGTGTGCTGAATATTGTACTTGCATATGTGTGGATATGTGCTGAGTATTGTAGTCACATATGTGTGTTGAGTATTGTACTTGCATATGTGTGCTGAGTATTGTACTTGCCAATGTGTGGACATGTGCTGAGTATTGTAGTCACATATGTGTGTTGAGTATTGTACTCACAGCTGTGTGCTGAGTTTTGTACTCACAGCTGTGTGGATATGTGCTAAGTATTGTACTCACAACTGTGTGGATATGTGCTGAGTATTGTACTCACAGCTGTGTGCAGAGTTTTGTACTCACAGCCGTGTGGGTATGTGCTGAGTATTCTACTCACAGCTGTGTGGATATGTGCTGAGTATTGTACTCACAGCTGTGTCCTGAGTATTGTACTCACAGCTGTGTGGATGTGTGCTGAATATTATACTCACAGCTGTGTACTGAGTATTGTACTCACAGTTGTGTGCTGAATATTGTACCTGCATATGTGTGGATATGTGCTAAGTATTGTAGTCGCATATGTGTGCTGAGTATTGTACTCACAGCTGTGTGCTGAATATTGTACTTGCAAATGTGTCGATATGTGCTGAGTATTGTAGTCACATATGTGTGTTGAGTGGTGTAGTCACATGTGTGTTGAGTATTTTACTTGCCAATGTGTGGATATGTGCTGAGTATTGTAGTCACATGTGTGTTGAGTATTGTACTCACAGCTGTATGGATATGTGCTAAGTATTGTACTCACAGCTGTGTGAATATGTGCTGAGTATTGTACTCACAGCTGTGTGCTGAGTTTTGTACTCACAGCTGTGTGGGTATGTGCTAAGTATTGTACTTACAGCTGTGTGGATATGTGCTGAGTTTTGTACTCACAGCTGTGTGCTGAGTTTTGTACTCAACAGCTGTGTGGGTATGTGCTGAGTATTCTACTTACAGCTGTGTGGATATGTGCTGAGTATTATACTCACAGCTGTGTACTGAGTATTGTACTCACAGTTGTGTGCTGAATATTGTACTTGCATATGTGTGGATATGTGTTAAGTATTGTAGTCGCATATGTGTGCTGAGTATTGTACTCACAGCTGTGTGCTGAGTATTGTACTTGCAAATGTGTCGATATGTGCTGAGTATTGTAGTCCCATATGTGTTGAGTATTGTAGTCACATGTGTGTTGAGTATTGTACTCACAGCTGTGTGCTGAGTTTTGTACTCACAGCTGTGTGGATATGTGATGAGTATTGTACTCACAGCTGTGTGGATATGTGCTGAGTATTGTACTCACAGCTGTGTGGATATGTGCTGAATAGTGTACTCACAGCTGTGTGCTGAGTGTTGTACGCACAGCTGTTTGCTGAGTATTTTACTTGCAGATATGTGGATATGGGCTGAGTATTGTACTCACAGCTGTGCGCTGAGTATTGTACTTGCATATGTGTGGATATGGGCTGAGTATTGTAGTCACAACTGTGTGCTGAGTATTGTACTCACAACTGTGTGCTGAGTATTGTACTCACAGCTGTGTGCTGAGTGTTGTACTCACAGCAGAGTGCTGTGTATTGTACTGAAAGCTTTGTGGATAGGAGCTGAGTATTTTACTCACAGCTGTGTGCTGAGTATTATACTTGCTGATGTGTGGATATGTGCTGAGTATTGTACTCACAGCTGTGTGCTGAGTATTGTACTCAAAGCTTTGTGGATATGTGCTGAGTATATACTCACAGCTATGAGCTGAGTATTGTACTCAAAGCTTTGTGGATATGTGCTGAGTATTGTACTCACATCTGTGTGTTGAGTATTGTACTCACAGCTGTGTGCTGAGTATTGTACTCACAGCTGTGTGCTGAGTATTGTACTCACAGCTGTGCTGAGTATTGTACTCACAGCTGTATGCTGTGTATTGTACTCAAAGCTATGTGGACATGTGCTGAGTTTTTCACTCCAAGCTGTGTGCCGAGTATTGTACTCACAGCTGTGTGTTTAATATTGTACTCATAGTTGTACTCACAGCTTCATATAACACTGAGTTTTCACAATAATAGAAAGTAGCGATATTCTCATTAACAAGTACAATCAGGTGTCTCTAGTATTATCGTTGAACACTGCACAATGTAGTACGCTAAGCCTATTATTACACATGGTAATATCAAAACTATGAAACGGCATACACATGATCTCATTTGATAAATAAGACAAAGTCAGTTGCTTTTGTTTTACATGTTCATTTTATTACTTCCAGCGACAGAGCACAGACCAAAGCCATGTTTGCGAAATACAAGCCAACCCATGTAATCCATCTGGCCGCCAAGGTTGGAGGACTGTTTGCCAACCTCAAACACAATCTAGACTTCTTTGTAAGTACCTTATTATAGTTTCAGTCACCATTCGGTGGCCCCTTTAATGAAGTACCATCCTGTACGACACCATTGTATAATAGGTTAATTAATCATGTTTCACTCAAGTTGTATTTCATTAAACATGAACATTTTCTCTTGCACAGAATATTGAGCTTTCATATGTTTTACTGACATGAGCAAGCTGTAACTTGACTTCTGAATCACTGTTCATTATTTATAAATCTCATCTGTAGAGAGTGGACATAAACTGGGCACTCCAGCGCCGATATGTGAGTCCATCTTCTGAGCACTTTAAATATCCACAGGAGTCAGTTGGATAGAAAGAGTAGGCCGGTTTCTTCTCTTCCCTCTGAAGTGGCTCTAAATAATCTTAGATAACAATTGTTTTGTTTTAGCGTACCAACATGATGGTCAATGACAACATCTTGAGCACGAGCCTGGAGACGGGGGTGAAGAAGGTTGTGTCTTGTCTGTCCACTTGTATCTTCCCAGACAAGACCACATACCCTATAGATGAAACTATGGTAAGTTACGAAGTCATTTAGCTTGTGATCAAGGCAGCACCCTAGGTAGGTCAGTGGACAAGGTATTGCGCTTTAGAGCTACAGACCTCTGCCCAGTACGGGTTTACTCCCTGGCAGGTAAATGTTTGATGGGAAACTTCACATTTCATCTATCTTCCTCTGAGGTGTCCTTATATAACCTGACCTGATGTGTTAACAGGACCTTCATTTTATTTCTTGTACATCCAATATTATTGTTAACTATGGTTACAATAGCTTTAGAGCTATGTACCTTTGCCCAGCATGGGTCCTCTCCTTGGCAGATGCATTTCTGATTGGATTTGTTTGTTTGAATGGTGTTTTACGCCATTTTCAACACATGTAAAGTTATATATGACGGTCGATTTTTTGTGGTGGAGGCAGACCACCCACTTCTCCTGGGTAGAACCAGTACTGCACACCTCCTGCCATCCGTAAGAATGACACTTCCTCACAAGTCGAGCTCCCAGTGGGATTCGAACTCGCAGCGGTGAGAGCCAACGGTTTGCAACGCAACGTCGTTAAACCATTCGGCCACGGAGATGCTATTTCTGATGGGAAAATTTATCCTGTATCTCGATCTCCCTCTGAGGCTGTTCCAATTTAACCTAATATGATGCGTTAATGGGACATAAAGCCACATGTTATGTGTCATTTAGACTGCCGCATTGTCTAACACTCTAACATAACATTGTTGTAAAGGGGACATACTGCTGAATTTATTAATATTATGATTTATTAGTATATGAGATATAATGTATGCCAAATGGAATGTCATATTAAATGTTAATAATAAACAGATTATATTTTAAAAAGTCTAGAGAAGATTTCATTTCTGATGAAAAGACTTAATAAACATTTGTGGGTGAACCATGTGGTTCTTTAAAGTCAATTTTGCATCTATGGGTGTTTCAGTTGCAAAAGTGCCTTCATGGTGTCCCCTGTATGTTTTAATGGTATATCCCTAATCAGTTTTTGACCACTGAATTTGAAATCGAACAGAATAGCCAAAAGGAAACAAACAAACAGGACTTGAAAATAGAAGCAATGCAACATGTATTTTTCTCTTCCACTAATAGGAGCATGTTAAAAACTATTTATCACTGATATGAAATATGAGCGAATATGAATTTGTTTCAGATTCACAATGGACCGCCACATACATCCAACTTTGGTTATTCATATGCAAAACGGATGATAGATGTACAGAACAAGTAAGTGGCATGACTTCGACAACATTATTTATCACAAAACTTACATGTAACATCTGTATGATCACCTAAGATATATTCACATTTCTCTATATTGATCAGATCTCCCAGGTAACCACTGAAGTCCTGCTGAAAGATGTGTCCGATTTAAATAGTACTTAAGACATGCCCATATTGATTTTCTTTACCATATTTAAACAAAACATTAATGAGGCTACATGTTATGTTGTATACCTTTTCAACATCTGTTACCATTATTACCAGTATTATATTTGTCAGAATAAGTTAAAACGAGTGATGTCGGATGTGAAAATTAATATAAACTGAAAAGATGATTTACCTTCCAACCAGCTGACTTAAAGAGGCTCTACCTATAACTTTTTGTCCACAAATTGATATAAACTTTACTTAATTATAAAGAGGACTATGAAAAAGGTAAATGGCAATAATTTCACCCAATGTAATATGCGTTTTACTGGTGAAAAACAGGATAGCAAAGATCGGATTTTTGAAATTGTATTCGTAATTGTTTTAGACAAGCCGATTGCGGAGATTTTCCGATCTTATTCGTTTACAATCGGAACTACCTCGTCTGATTAGCGAAGAGTTCCGATCGATTCTTTTGCTATCGGAACTGCGCCGAATAGTTTGTAAACGCATTGCGCATGTCCGAGAAAATCGTAAAAACTCGTAGTTCTCCGACAGGAATAAACGGCTGGGCAGCATTTTATTCAAGATATTGTTTTGATCATAATTAATAATTTACAGAACTAGAATACGAACCATGTTTCTTCTAAGAATAGTCATAAAATAGCTTTGTATACATATAAATGCAGTAATATTGAGTATTTTAATATTTTACATTAAAAATCGCGTAGATATAGGTAGTGCCTCTTTAAGAAAAAGATTGAAGCATCCCTGTGGATTATCAAACTTCCCTTTTACCATAAAACTAATAGACCACTTTGAATAATACTTAAACTAGTAACAGTATGGTATATACTCGCCAAGACTGGCTATAGCAAATTATTAAGTCTATAAATAATAACAAAGTCATGGTGTGACTTGCAGGGCCTACAACCAGGAACACGGAGCTCAGTTTACAGCAGTGATCCCCACCAACGTGTTCGGTCCCTACGACAACTTCGACCTGGAGGATGGCCATGTTCTACCAGGACTCATCAACAAGGCATACTGTGCAAAACGTAATAAATGCTACTTTAACTACTGTCGGTTTCTCGGGAGGCTGTGGTTGGACTGCCAACTGTGACCCTGAGGAAGTCTCTTCAATAAACCAATTTTTTCAATTAAAAATTGACGCCAAACAGTAAATATAATTTTAAGGAGAGGAAAGTTATAAGATTGTTTTCTTTCGTTCCCATCCTATTAACTTTGTACTATTTAAATATGCATGTTATATAATATGGAAATAAAATATGTTTAAACCAACCTATTTTAAGAGAGCAAACCTGTATTATGAGACCTTAAGGGAAGAGCAAAAATGGCCTCTACGTACAGTGTTATGGATTATAATTCAAAACACTACAGAGCATGTTTGACTGATTTACATTGATCACAACTTGTACATAATATTACAACACATTTTGTAAAGTTTTTGATTTATTACAGGAGATAACACAGAATTTGTGATATGGGGCACCGGGTCTCCACGGAGACAATTTATCTACTCGCGTGACCTCGCCAAGCTCATCATTTGGGTCCTCAGGGAGTACAAAGAAATCGATCCAATTATCCTCTCGGGTAAGTCCAAAGTCAATGGTGTATCACAGTAGCCTCCGATTTAAGTTCAATGTATAATAGATTTTTAATTGTTCCATAGATGGTTAAGGGTTTTCTTGTTTCCTGTCAGATCACCAAAGATTCGTCTGGTTTTATCAATAATGATATGGAAAAGGAAACAATATTGATTTGCACAGCATAAGGGCTATTCCATTTAAATTTCTTGTGGGAGATGATGGGTGTGGGCGAGGTGAGAGGGTGTGGGAATGGCGGGGGAACGCCAACTTTTTTTACCACCACCCTCAATTATTCTTTAATTATAAAATATCCCCCTAAAAATGCTTTTACCCCATGACCAATATACATTTATATAAAAAAAAAATGTGTGTCCTGTACTCCCCCACCTGGAGGCAAGTTTAAATGGAATAGCTCAAAGCATTAACCTCAACATTTTGTAAATTTATTTGTCTGAGTAATATCAAGAAATTGAAATATCAAGAAATTGAAATAATAAGCTAGTTTTTCTAGGGTGTGTATCAAAAATTTGGATTTGAATTTTACACATATTAGTTTGTGAAGGTCAGTTATATGATATCTAGTGTTGATGTTTTCCAGTGAGCGAGGAAGAGGAAGTGAGTATAAAGGAGGCGGCGGAAGCAGTATTGAAAGGGTTCGACTTTAAGGGTTCAGTCAGACAAGATACCACCAAGTCCGATGGACAGTTCAAGAAAACCGCATCAAATTTAAAACTGCAGAAATACCTACCAGACTTTAAGTTTACACCATTTGAGGAAGGTGAGTAGAATCAGAAGATGAACAAGACATCATTTTCGCGCCAAATAATTATCTGCACAAAATAAAATTGAATGACATGAATTCCATTAAGGCTACAGAAATAAGACAAATACAATGAAAAACAATAATAACATAACATAATTATTCAGCATTAAACCACAATACAATAGTTTAAAGCCTACATATAAATCTGAAAATACAAAAGTCTGTCTCTCCCTTTCATGGTGACTTATATCCGTCATCAATATATAATACGTTTACTTGGAGAAAAGTAAATATGTATGTTTTATAGTAACAACATTTCTTTTTATATATTAACAATTACAACATATCGTCATAAATTCAAGATCAATAAATAGCATTAGCCATAGATGTGTATCACTCACAAATAATAAACCGTTCATATCGATCGAAAACAATATGAAAGTCAACAATAGAAAGGTTATTGAATTTGTTGGCAAAAATATTACTTGTAATTCTTTGGCGCAGGAACATTCTCAAGCTCTTTGTCCTTTTGCCAAAACAACTCGTTCCAAGCATACTCCAAAACCTGTAATACAGAATTAAACCTCTTTTTTGTTTCTTTTTAATATAACATGTTTATCAGACATCCTGACTGGAATGTAATGGATTGCCATGCTTCTTTTAATTAACCATTAACCGGCTACATATATACAATGGACTGTTCTTTCTTTGAATTAAGGCCATTCCATTTATTTGACAAAGGGGTGTATTGGGAAAATGACTGATCAACAACCAGACATTGTAAACCCAGATCCGGCTGATCCGGGTTTACAATGGACAATCAGGCTATTATAGTCGTGCTTACCAGGTTAAGGGTTAATATGCAACAGTATGTTATTAGTTTTGACCATTGTCTAAGAAAATCACACACCGACTTAACATACATTTATTATTTTCCCTACATGTCAACTAAAACTTCATTCACACAAATCATCCACTTCGAAGACCATCCATTGGTTCTACTGATATTTTTAATTCCCCACGAAGGGAGTGGGCATGTAGTTATCACACCATCCGTTAGTTCATTCATCTGAAAAATCAAGTATCGGGCAGATCTTCGATAGGGCTGATAATGAAATTTCACAAAAATGTTATCACAATGAGAAGGTGTGTCGCGCACAAAAAATCAGGTCCATATCTCAAAGGTGCTTTACTTATCCTTCTTATGATTTTAGCATGTTTACATTTGTTTCTTTGTTTCTTGCAGCTGTGAAGGAGACCTGTGAATGGTTCGTCACCAATTACGAGACGGCTAGAAAATAGTCTGACATCTGTGATAGGCCGAACAAACACTGTCCATGAAATATGCATAATTTATTTTACATACAAACACCTACTGTGTCTCATGTAAATTTCACAATCAGAGTGTTGTTTTGTTATCTTGATTATCAGTGGGTACATCCACAGCATTTTGTATATGTATTTAATGTTTATCTATTTGATAAACCAAATCCATTGACAGTATTCTCTACATGAAGCATTTTAACATTTATTCAACGATTCTAAAGAATGTGTTCAGGGTAATTATATGTCTGAGACTATGTATAAGCTTTTAAAGGGACACACATCTCAGACTATTAATCCAGTATCAATTTGACTTGCATATTCATAATTTTTCATTGCAGAGATGTTGAGATTTTATCTTATTTTCAGTAGGTGATAAAATCTGTGTTACTCAGTTTTTATCCTTAGGTTCTAATGTAAAAAGACGATACGGTAATTTACAAGATTTGGATTTTGAAAGATACATATATTGAATCAATTTGCATGAATGTGCATGAAATAAGCAGGGTTTTAAAAAAATCACACAATAGATACCTGAATTTTAACAGTAAACTTGGTCGAACATCAAGTTTATCACCTACCAGAATGTATTGGTTTGTCTTATTTCTGGACACTGATTGGTCAGTTTTTTTGATGAAGCTCTAAATAGTTAAATAATGTTGGATTTTATTTTTTTCTTTGTTTTTCTACCGTAGGTCTAAATATAGTATTGGTGCAATATAATCCAATTACCAATATGCAGAAAGAATTGACATAGAACAATTCTAATAACATTAGGTATTGTATAATCACGTGGTACAAATACGAACCGCTGATTGGACTGTAAATGTAGGTATATAATAATAACTGTTATGGATTGCAAGTTATTTAGATAAACTGACAGGAAGCCTCGAGTTCACAAAAAAATCAAGATTGCTATGTGTTCCTTTAAAAAACTTCTTATGCCCTACTATTTGTCTTCCTCTTATGATGGCCGTCTTTTTCACACTGAGCCATGGTTTATTTCGTGCATTATGGAATTGCAAGTTTAAGTAAAACATAGGAATTGCATTTCCAGCCATTTAAATACAAATGAATCTCAAAAACGCATTATCTGATATGAGTATGTGGAATGGGCAGGGAGTGAAGAAAAACTATTCAAGTGCCGATTGTAAAATTATTTTTAATTTTAACAATTTTGAGGGGTTTTGTTCTTGGTTTTAATTATTTAAAACATTATAATATTCTGATATTATATATTTATTAATATTATATATATGTTTATAAACGATCGGGAATACTGTATTGTGCTGTATTGGCTATTCATTGATACAGGAATTTAAGCTGTTGAGGTTAGTGTGCAGAATGCAATCATTTGGTCGAGTTAAGAGCTTCTGTTTTTATCCATCTTCAGGACCTTAAAACTGACACATAAGTAAAATCGAGTTCTATGAACATCTTAAGATTAATTCCAACAAACATTTTGTTTTTTCACTGGTTCTCATCTTGAATATTTGAAATCCATTTGTTAAATCATCTCTTATCTACATCTTTTTGTGTCGCTTGGATAGCATGCAGACGCTAAGGGATCACTTTGTCTGACATCTGTTATCGTCGGTCACACTTTAACCTGTAACCTGACCTTGACCATAACTTGAAGATTATTTGACCTCTGTTCATAAAACACACATTTTCATCTCACCTCAAGGAATGTCGTTCCACCTGTCCAATAATTCTGGCTTTCAATTTGGCAGAGTTATGCCCCATTTCATAAAACTTTAACCTGTAACCTAACCAAGCTCATAATTGGCTTAAATAAGCAGTCGGCATGCGACATAAATGTTCCGTGGAACACCCTTCTGGATATATTTGCAATCAGACAAACTTTTATTGCCCAGGGTACCACATTGTATGCCCTACCTTCGGCATAATATTGTCGATAGAACATAACCAGTATGCTTTATTAATGTACATACATACATGCATGTATATCAAACATTTTGTTATTTTACATTTGTATTTGTTTTTCTTGTTAAGTGGCAATATTTAAGCATAAAATGTTTTGTATCCATGTATTTCGTGTTTTTCGGTTAATAAACACTTTGCGGGCTATTAAAAAGTAATAAAATATTAACATTCCAACAGCCATGTTTCTTTATTATTCCCCCTACCATACAATAAATTGCATAAAGAAAACAAGAGCTGTCGGAGAGCAGCGCAGCTCGACTATTCGATTTTTCAGATTAATAGCTAGTATATACCATCAGAAAACAAGGCTACAACAATGTGGAGTGGGGTTGGGAGCACAACATAACTGTGTGTAAGAATTGACAAAACTACACAGAAATATGTAAAAAAAAAAAATTCCGAGTGTTGAGTTGGTTGCGGGATGGGGGTGGGAGAGAGGCGGGGTTGGTTGGTGGGGGTGGTGAGGGCAACATATATGTGTAAGAATTGACTAAAACAACAAATATGTAAAAAAAATAAATCCAGTTGGGTGGGGGGGGGGGGGGGGGGGGAGAGTGCAACACTATGTGTAAGAATTGACTAAAACAACAAAGAAATATGTAAAAAAATATATATATAGATTTTCAAGTGGGTGGGGAGCGGGGTGAGAGGCGGGAGTGGGTTGTGGGGGGGGGAGAGTGCAACATATATGTGTAAGAATTGACTAAAACAACAAAGAAATATGTATAAAAAATATATATATAGATTTTCAAGTGGGGTGGGGGTGTGGAGCAGGGGTGAGAGGCGGGAGTGCATAATGCTATAACAAATCCCAAACCAAAATTATAGATATATACATGCTTACATGCAAACCTAGATCTGCCTTTATTGCACATTTTATGGGCCATCACAATTTGGATTCCATGGGAGCCCAGAATTTGCAGAAGACCAAATTACTTATCCAACCCTTTACAACATACTATAAGGAAACCAATTCCAAAATTTAGTTCAGCTAGGACAAGAAATGTAAGAGATATAGACCTGTAAACACAGCTTACATGCAAAATTTGATGTGAAACAGACAAATTCCATGGGAGCCCAGGGGTTACAGGAACCAAAATTACTTAAGCAGCCCTTACGATAATGCTATAAGGAAGCTAATGGCCAAATTTGATTGTGCTAGGGTAAGAATTGTAAGAGATATAGACTTGTAAACACAGCTTACACGCAAAATTTGATGTGAAATGGGACACATTTTATGGGCTATCATAATTTAGGTTCCATGGGAGCCCATGGGTTACAGGAACCAAAATTGCTTATGCAGCCCTTAAGATAATGCTATAAGGAAGCCCATGGCCAAATTTGGTTGTGCTAGGATAAGAAATGTAAGAGATATAGACTTGGAAACACAGCTTACACGCAAACCTTGATGTGGGACGCCGACGCCGGGTTGATTACATAAGCTCTCTTATTCTTCGAATAGTCGAGCTAATTAGTGTCAGTGGATAAGAGTGATCAGCAAGGTTGGATGAAACCTTGAACATGAAAGCTTTGAAAACTGTAATGACCAGTAGTTGTGTAATCCATGAGCAAGATTGGTTGTAAACCTTTGTAAACAGTGGCTACCACAATGTTGGTGACGTTCGTTGTGTAGCACTCGCATATCATCTACTTTTTGCACAATTTATAAAGTTTGAAGATGGGTACGTAACAGGATAATTTACAGGATCATGGCAACAACTGAACGTTGTTCAAACCCTTTAACAGCTTGGGTCAAATCGGTTGGAATGGGGAATGGTGATATCAGCTAAAAAAAACTAGGTTGTTTTTAGTAAAAACAGATGTCTCCCACTGTGGAAAAGGCCATAAATCCGCAAAAAATCATTCATGTGGAACACAAAGATAATATGCGCAACTTGGCTGGTACTTAACATCCTTGACAAGTTTCGTTGAAATCTGGCTAGGTGTTCAGGAGAACTAGTCCGGACAAATTGTGTGTATTAAAACCTTTAAAGGGCCATAAGTCTGCCAAATTATTTTTACCAGTACATGGGGGTGGGCAAGATAGCTATGTGTAAGAATTGACAAAAACAACACAGAAATATGCACAAAAAAAAAAAAAAAAAAAAGACAGAAATAGTGTAAAAATAAAAAATAATAAAAAACGAGTTTAGAGTGTGTGTGTGTGTGTGTGGGAGGGGGTGAGCGGGGTTAGTTTGTGGTGTGTGGGAGGGGGGTGGAGGTGGCAACATATATGTGTAAGAGGGCCATCACAATTTGGGTTCCATGGGAGCCCAGAATTTGCAGAAGACAAAATTACTTATCCAACCCTTTACAACATACTATAAGGAAACTGATTCCAAAATTTAGTTCAGATCGGACAAGAAATGTAAGAGATATAGACCTGTAAACACAGCTTACATGCAAAATTTGATGTGAAACAGACATATTTTAATGGCTATCAGAATTTGGGTTCCATGGGAGCCCAGGGGTTACAGGAACCAAAATTACTTAAGCAGCCCTTACGATAATGCTATAAGGAAGCTAATGGCCAAATTTGGTTGTGCTAGGGTAAGAATTGTAAGAGATATAGACTTGTAAACACAGCTTACATGCAAAATTTGATGTGAAATGGGACACATTTTATGGGCTATCATAATTTGGGTTCCATGGGAGCCCATGGGTTACAGGAACCAAAATTGCTTATGCAGCCCTTAAGATAATGCTATAAGGAAGCCCATGAACAAATTTGATTGTGCTAGGATAAAAAATGTAAGAGATATAGACTTGTAAACACAGCTTACACGCAAACCTTGATGTGGGATGCCGACGCCGGGGTGATTACATAAGCTCTCTTATTCTTCGAATAGTCAAGCTAAAAATGCAATATCTCTACATGCAAACATTGGACCGTGGCAGCCATTTTTGGTGATGGTGCTGGTGGTGGAGTGAGCTGGTATCTAGTTTAGATAGGTAAATTACAACCCTGGGTGTAACTTTCAATTAGAATATCGGTGTAGCCTCGGTTTCCGATCAAAAGTTATTTATCTGGTTGAAGTATTGGTTGTATGGTGCCAAACCTCATTTACACCAAAATAAAAACAGTCTATTTATAACATAGCTCCATTGATAACACATATTTTGACAAACTATTCTTCAGGAAACTGGCTTTGAAATGAAAAACATTGCCTACAAAGTTCAATAGCTTTATTCATCATAAACCTGTACTATCATAAACCTATACACTTTTTTCTTCTTAAATAATACAAACTACCAAGAATACTGGTAGAACAGATGGATGCACCCCGATGAGGATGCCTTGCGTGTACCATTTAACTGAATTGAATTGGGGTTTTAAGATGCACCAACACATGAAAGGTTATATGGCGCCTAACATGAATGAACATGCCAGGCTCATCCTCCATGTACATCGAGATAAAATATGGAGAACTGGCCTAAAACCTTCTCACCCTGAACTGCAGAGTTGCTGCAAATTTTATTGTAGACACACCATGTGTACTATTTAAAAGAAGAAGAAGAATACATTACGTTTCAAATGAGAGATGTCTGATAAAAATGTTATATAAAAACAAGAAGCCCACAAAGGCCTGTATCACACTTAGGGTTAATCAGGCCAGGACAGTTTGAGCTAATGGCAATCTCATTAAAATCAGACCCTTTATCACGCTACGATACTCTACACTACTAAGGATCTGACAAGACTGCAGGTGTAGCACACTCATTGCAACACAGGAAGTGCCGGCCTGGGGTAGTCGCATAATGGCGTCAATAAATAATTCTCATTTCTTTTTGTAAAAAAAGGCATTTTCACTGAATTTAAAGTGCTACTTTTGGTTTATATCACATTGTTGATCTATTTGTTACATTTTCCAAGCATTGTCATGTTAAAATTGTGAGATTTTAATTTATTTTCCTTATATGGAAATGAGTGTATGAATACAATATTATGGCATCTCAGTGTTTATGTTTTTAAAGGGACCATTCATTCATGAGACAAGTTCTTTCTTAGAAGATACATGACCCGCATTTTTCTGTTGATTTTTTGGCAGCATGTGTCGTTTGCGATGAGAATATAAGTTATTCATTTTTAATTTGGGTCTAAATATGAATGACAACATGGCATTTAAATTTTAATTCACACACAACTCAATGCAACAATCAATGGGCATGTCAGATTGACCTTACGATTAGCCAGTCAGATTTCAGCTTATTGCTTCACTGTGCATGTCGCATTTCAGTCAAACGCTCGGTATTGAAAGAGACGATGCCCGTAACTTTTAGCTTATAAAGCACAAAATAATAGCATTGACAAGCATAACACACCAACGATTATTGACTATTTACTGAAAAAAACAAGATTGACGGAATTCAATAGCGGTACAAAAAAAAATTGTGGGGTTGAACTGACATTAAAATTACACTCACTGAACGTCGCAATAGTCGACTTCGCTATCACCTGAGCTAAGTGGGCCTTACATACTACGACATACTATTTAGAAAACTAATGTCGTAATATCTCGCTAGAATATATATTTTCAAAACACAGGACCGTGCCTTTGATTTTCTTCGTATTCTTGATGTAAAACATGCCACTTAGTGCATTTCTTTGAATTTATCGAGCAATCCACAGCATTAACACACGGCGACTTTATCTTTTTACAGATATATGTGTTTTATGTGAATTTTCATATGTTCAGTTCACTCGAACATCAGCTGAAATGCATATGAAACACGCGATTTCATTGGTTGAATTTAGTTGATCTTCTCATGAATATCGATTAGATGAAAGGTCGATCTGATGTGACCTCCAAGGCAGTGTTGTCAGTTCCTATAGCGGAGAGTATCAAAGAGTAATTAGGATATGATTTTATTGAGATTGAGACTGATAAATGTAATATAGTTTGTGGGATTCGTTCACACAATCCTACGTTCTCAATTTGAAAAAAAATGTTTGTGAAATAAGAATAAAAATAAAATTCTGAAGTTCTAGTCCCTTCCTGTTAAATGAAAAATATAAAACACAATGCTCGTGCCGAGGTCAGCAACTGGAAAATGGCCCCAATGACTTGTCAGTCTAATATCCAGATTTTTTCTGTTGGAGGAAAATTTGGTTTAAAAGCAAGAATTGTTCTGTAGGTATTATAGAAATTAGGATGTACTCCTTGGCTTATCTTCGATATAATTTGTTTCACAAAATATACACTATCTTTCATTTCTTTACAGTAGATAAAATATTAACAACTCCTCTACAGACAAGATCATTTACTGAACCAAAGGTAACCACAGATATGCATTGGTCTTTCCTGAACAAATGTCTATTCTGTGAGTTTGTCGCCAGCATACATAGTCAATCTCACCAACCTAAACAACCTGATATACAGTAAAACAAGTATCCCATACTTCCATCGAAACACTGTCTTTGCTTCAAATATATTCTTCCATGAGGAAAATGTGTTTTTGCTCAATTTTTCGATAATTATTTTCAAAACTAACCAATATAGTTTTGACATAGAATTGCCAACATCTCATTTCCTCAAGAAATCATAACTTCCAAGAAATTTAGGAGAGGAAGGCAAATCCCCATATAAAGCCTTCCTTTGAATATTAGCTTCACTGTTCCCTCCATTGTTACATTCACTTTCTGTCTTTATTTTGCTGATTCTCTCTGACAACATTTCCGGTTCTGGAGGCGTGGCATTTTCTTTGTTTTCTACGAGCCTTTGAACGAGGGACACTGGAGCTGTAGGCATCTTTTGTAATGGATTGAATCTAAACATACCCGTCATCTCAGTCAAATCCTGAAAAAATATCACTTTCTAAATACTTGATGTAACAATTTTCCACTCTTTGTATGCTACAGTTGTTCAAAATGACCTGTATCTGAGATAATCAAACCCATTTCAATATTCAGAGCTCGAAATTAACACTTAAGTCTAGTAGCCCGAGGCTAGTAAAAATGCTGCAGGGCTACCAAATGTTTGGGTTTGGGTAGTCCGATGACCTAGTAAACAAGATGGCCCTAAATCGATCACCTGAGGATCTTTGCAATGATGAGAAAATTGTCCTCTCGCAACTGCTGATTGAAGATGTTTTTAAGGTATTCCTTAAGTAAGTCCATGTAAAAACATTGCAAAATCTCTTCATACAAACTGTGGACCCAGGGGTTGCAGCCATCTTTGACCCCAGGGACTTCAAATGAGCAAACTTGATAGACGATAGACGGTTAGCGATCATTAATAATAATAAAGAACAAGAGAGCAAGAGGGCATGTGGATGCTCTGCAAGTTAAAATGGCTCTTATATCAAGAGATTTCATCATTAAATTCCTTTCAATGCCTTTTTACAAGTGCAAAACACAACAACACCCTTAACTGAAATTTAAACCCACAACTCCATGCTAACAATTTAAAAGAAGATTTTTTAAGTTTACCCTTCTCTATATAAGTCTATGTAAAACATGCAAAATCTTTATATACAACTTTAGAAAAATTAACAAAAGAAAAAATGCATCCAAAGCCCTAGCTTCCCAGTATACAAGAAGTAATTCAAATATTTTTCTATGTGGCCATCTTGGATGTCACGTTTAACTTATTTTAACAAATTTGAAAAACATTCATCAAAGGATCATCCATGTGAAGTTTGGTCAAAATTGACCAGGCTGTTTCTGAGAAGACGACTTTTTGAAAACATGTGAAACCCTCGGGCGGGGCCAAATGTGGCCCCCGGATCACCATTTGAACAAGCTTGGTAGAGGACCATAAGCTTATAGTAAATGCAAAATATTAAACATCTGGCTCTTGTAGTTCCATAAAAAAAGTTTTTAAGTATTTCCCTATACAAGTCTATGTAAAACATTTGACCCCTGGGGAGGGGCCAAATGTGACCCAAGGGTCACCATTTGTACAAACTCGGTAGAGGACCATAAGTCTATAGAAAACACAAAACATTAAACCTCTGGCTCTTGTAATTTCAGAGAAGAAGATTTTTTCAGTTTTCCCATAAAAATGAAGAATAAAAAACAAACAAAAAAAACAATGGAATTTGAACCCACGGCCTTTAAATAGCTTCCCAGTGTACAATAAGTAATTTAAAGATTTTTCTATGGCGGCCATCTTGGATGTCGTGTTTATCTAATTTTAATAAATTTGAAAAACATTCACCTTAGGATCATCCATGTGAAGTTTGGTCAAAATTTACCAAGCTGTTTCTGAGAGGAATATTTTTGAAAATTTGAAAAGTCTTTGTTAACCATGTGACCTCTGGGGCGGGGCCAAATGTGACCCCAGGATTAACATTTGAACAAACTTGGTAGAGGACCATAAACTTATAGCAAATGCAAAATATTAAACCTCTGGCTCTTGCAGTTTCAGAGAAAATGATTTTTTTAAGTTTTTCCCTATATGTAAAACATGTGACCCTGGGTCACCATTTGAACACACTTGGTTAAGGACCATAAGCTTATAGTAAATGCAAAATATTGAACCTCTGGCTCTTGTAGTTTCAGAGAAGAAGATTTTTTAAAAAAAAATCCTATATAAGTCTATGTAAAATTGTGACCCCCGGGGTGGGGTCAAATTTGACCCCAGGGTCACCATTTGAACAAACTTAGTAGAGGACCATAAGCTGATGCTACATGTAATACATGAGAGATCTGTGCCTTGTGGTTTCATCAGAAGAAGATTTTTTAAAGTTTTTCCTATATAAATCTATGAAAAACATTCAAAATCTCAATATACAAACTTTGGACCCCCGGGGCACGAGCATTTTTGACCCCGGGGACTTCATTTGAACAAACTTGATAGTCTAGCCGTTGGTGGTCATTTTAAAAGAAAAACTGTCGAAATCTGTCTGGTGGTTCTTGAGAAGAAGATTTTTTAAGGTTTCGACCATATATGGTAATGGCAGCCATCTTGGATCGTGTTGACCTAATTTTAACAAATCTAAAAAGCATTCATCAAAGGATCATCCATGTGAAGTGTCGTCAAAATTGGCCAAGCGGTTTCTGAGGAGAAGTCGTTTGAAGCAAAAGTAAACGACGACGGACGACGGACGAAGAGTGATCCCAATAGATCACCTGAGCCGAAGGCTCAAGGTCACCTTGAGCCTTCGGCTCAGGTGATCTAAAAAAGTGTTCAAAATAAGAAATAAATTATAAATGGATAGGATGTGCATTTTCTAATCTAACCTTTTAAAAACGTTAGATTTCCATAGTTTCGATTAATGCCTATAGGGCATTATTAACAATTTTCTCAAAATGAGTATTTTTCCATATTATTTATAGCAAAGTCTTGATCGAGTTGCTTTCATGTGCATGGATAACCTTGCATACATAAGAAATATGGAGATATCAAATCATAATAGACTTTTCTGCTGAATATTAAATTGGGCGAGTAAATTTTGAGTAGTGCTTGCGATTTTACAGCAAAAATCTTATCAAATTACAAAAATAGATGTGGACATTGTTTGTTAAAACTGCATTGTTGAATTCCATAACAAGGGAATCGCCGAATACAAAAATTGACGAGGCAGTTCCGATTATGAAGAATTATTACTGGATTATATTTATATATACTGTACATGCTGGTGCTTCAGTCGTATTCCTGTTATAAAGTTCCCCAAGATGTATGTTGAATGATGGGTATTTCAGCTACTTCCATTTTTATTTGGAGAGGGTTGTTATTGTTAATCATTTAATAGTCATTTAATGATATTCGTTTTGATCATTGAAAGTATGTTTTATAGGTGTTGTATGGGAAACTCTGGCATTTTCCATGATAAAGTTGTGTGTTGGGTTACGCACGATGTAAAGTTTACGTAAAATATTCATTATTTGCCAGTTTAGTGTCTTTAAGCACATCGCTGGCTTCTGTTACATACTTTACATTTGGACACTATACCCCATGCAACACTTTCCATTCCTACATGTCATGGAAGTTTAAAATTGCTCCCAAATGCATTTCTGTGTACATAGTTGACATTTGGAAACTATACCCTATGTAACTGCCAATTCCTACATGTCGATCAAGCTAAAACTTGCTCCCAAATGCTTTTCACTGGAGAAACAAACTGAAATAAAGTGGTCAACGTCAGTGTATTTATAGAAACATTGTTTTTCCCGAATGCGACATTTGTGCAAACCTTCATTATATCCCGTCATATTTGTTGAAAGTTGCAGTTGCTAGTATTACTAAGTTGTAAACTGGATAATAAACCTACATCAGACTTTATGACATTTTAATGCAGAATCAACACGCAGATATAAACATTTGAAAGTAGTTTTGAGTGAACAGTTTCCTGTGTGTTCCTTTAAATGTCTACATGTAAATCTGGCAACAAACAAGTTACTAGAATCCTACCTCTAGACTGTAGGTCATTTCTGGCTCCTGTGGTTCCCTGTCATCATATTTTTGAGTAGAAAAAGTTGGAAGTTTCAGTTCTGCTTTTGCTCCCCCTTTTATTACTGTTCCCTCACCTGCACCTGACTTAAACAAACCCACATGCACGGGCCGCTTGTTTGGTATAACAGAACTATGCTCTACACCCTTGGTGGTAGATGACAGTATCTGTTTCATGCCAGGTGTTTGGAATACAGGTGTGGCAGGGCTGTCGGGAACAGGGATGTCAAACCGGAGTCGGCTGGTTGGATCCGGAAGGTTATCCATGTTGTCCTGGATCTGTTTGATGCCCGGGGTCTGGAGAATCGGGGCCACTGGACTGGCTAGGGCTGACAATGTAGGGTTAAAGCAAGTTTGTGATGATGTTTATTATTTTAGCTTCAATCAGAAACAATGCAGAAGTAATGGAATATAAAGACTAGACAGGTATTCCACGGAACACTTGTGTTGCCTACAGTTTGCTTCTTTCAGCAAGTACAATCTTAACTATAAAGTTTGAAGACATGGGGTGATCAGTAGAGCTGAAAATCCACGGAAGCTAATTCGGGTCATATGAGTTAGCTAAAATATGTTTAATACGAAATTGGTAAGGAATATCAATAATCTGAAACATCACTGAATGTAAAAAACAAATCATGGAAGTTATATTTACAGTAATTCCATTTCCCATCCATTCCAACACTTACAAAAGCACCGCCCATCAGTGCCTTCAGTACTTTGATTTTTAAAGTGTTAAAGTTTATGAAAAGGTGCATAAATCTGCAATGTATAATTGATAAGGAAGAACTGTATAAAGTTCCATGACTAGAGCCCCCCCCCCCCCCCCCCCCCCCCCCCCCCCCCCACACACACACACACACACACTAAAGATTGACCGGAATAGGATTTTCATTATCGGTTCCCGGTGACCTTGACCTTTGACATACTGACCTCAAAATAAATAGGGGACATCCTCACCCTCTCATCTTCTCCTCTCACAGACTGTTCATCTATGAAGTTTCATGAGATTTGCTTCAGGGGGAGAGGAGTTATGGAGTGAACAAGGTTTTTCATTATCGGGTCCTGGTGACTTTGACCTTTGACCTACTGACCTCAAAATCTAGAGGGTCATCCTCTAACCACAGGCAGTTCAACTACAAAGCTTCATGAGATTTGCTACTGGGGGAGAGGAGTTATGGAGCGGAAAAGGTTTTTTATTATCAGGTCCCGGTGACCTTGACCTTTGATCTACTGACCTCAAAATCAATAGGGGTCATCCTCTCATCACAGGAAGTCTACCCATGAAGTTCAATGAGATTTGCGTTAGGGGGAGTTGAGTTACACAGCCGACAAGGATTTTCATGGACGGGCCCCAGTGACCTTTATCTACTGACCTCAAAATCAATAGGTGTCATTTTCTCACCATAGGCAGACCACCTAAGAAGTTTCATGAGATTTTCTTCAGGGGGAGAGGAGTTATGGAGCTGAAAGGTTTTTCATTATCGGGTCCCGGTGACCTTGACCTTAGACCTACTGACCTCAAAATCAATAGGGGTCATACTCTCACCACAGGCAGTTCACCTATAAAAAAAAATCATGAGATTTGCTTTAGGGGGAGAGGAGTTATGGTGCGGACAAGGTTTTCATTATCGGTTCCCGGTGACCTTGACCTTTGACATACTGACCTCAAAATAAATAGGGGACATCCTCTCACCACAGGCTGTTCATTTATGAAGTTTCATGAGATTTGCTTCAGGGGGAGAGGAGTTATGGCGTGAACAAGGTTTTTCATTATCGGGTCCTGGTGACTTTGACCTTTGACCTACTGACCTCAAAATCTAGAGGGTCATCCTCTAACCACAGGCAGTTCACCTACGAAGTTTCATGAGATTTGCTACTGGGGGAGAGGAGTTGTGGAGCGGAAAAGGTTTTTTATTATCAGGTCCCGGTGACCTTGACCTTTGATCTACTGACCTCAAAATCAATAGGGGTCATCCTCTCACCACAGGCAGTTCACCTATAAAGTTTCATGAGATTAGCTTCAGGGGGAGAGGAGTTATGGAGCTGACAAAGCTTTTTATTATTGGGTCCCGGTGACCTTGATTTTTGACATACTGACCTCAAAATCAACAGGGGTCATCCTCTCACCACAGGCAGTTCATCTATAAAGTTTCATGAGATTGGCTTCAGGGGGAGAGGAGTTATGGAGCTGACAAAGCTTTTTATTATTGGGTCCCGGTGACCTTGATTTTTGACATACTGACCTCAAAATCAATAGGGGTCATCCTCTCACCACAGGCAGTTCACCTATGAAGTTTCATGAGATTTGATTCAGGGGGAGAGGAGTAATGGAACGGACAATGTTTTTCCATTATCAGGTCCCTGTGACCTTGACCTTTGACCTACTGACCTCAAAATCAATAGCGGTCATCCTCTCACCACAGGCAGTTATTCTATGAAGTTTCATGAGATTTGCTTCAGGGAGAGAGGAGTTATGGAGCGGACAACGTTTTTTCATTATCAGGTCCCCGTGACCTTGATCTTTGACCTACTAATCTCAAAATCAATAAGGGTCATCCTCTCACTTCAGGCAGTTCACCTATGAAGTTTCATGAGATTTGCTTCAAGGGAGAGAGGAGTTATGGAGTGGACAACGTTTTTTCATTATCGGGTCCCGGTGACCTTGACCTTTGACCTATTGACCTCAAAATCAATAGGGGTCATCCTCTCATCACAGGCAGTCCACTAATGAAGTTTTATGAGATTTGCTTCAGGGGGAGAGGAGTTATGAAGCGGACAAGGTTGCGTCTACAGACAGAAACAAGGTGAAACCAATATAAATATATTGCCAAATTATGAGCTAGGTTAGGTTGCAGGTAAAAGGTTTATGAAAAGGAGTATAACTCTGCCAAAATGAAAGTCAGAGTAACTGGACGTGTGTAATGACATTCCTTTGATTAAGATAATAAGTTTGTGAAGTTTCATGAACATAGGTCAAATACTTTTCAAGTTATGGCCAGTTATGAGCTTGGTTAGGTTGCATTCTGTGTGGTAAGATGAATAATATGTGTGTGAAGTTTCATGAACATTGTTAGTCAAATACTTCTTAAGTTATGGTCAGTTATGAGCTTGGTTAGGTTGCAGGTTATATTTATTAAAGGGGGCATAATTGTCAAAATGAAAGTCAAGAGTTATTCGACATGTGTAAAAACATTCCTTGGGTTAAGATGAAGATGTGTGTGTGTGAAGTTTCATGAACATATGTCAAACACTTTTCAAGTTATGGCCAGGTTAAAGTGTGACAGACGGACGATAGTCAACGACGACAGACAAAGTGATCCCTAAGTGTCTGCCATTCTACGCAGGTGACACAAAAAGTATATTGTGCCAAACAAACTAGTCTGAAATAAATAAGATGCAAAATCAATATGAATTTGAAACTAAAGTTTTTGAATTATATAGTGCTATTGCATAGACTTTGCTCTCGAAACTGAGTACTCTTGTTAGCACCATTTTTCTATCACTCAATGGCAATAACTCCTGAACTCTCTCCTAGTGTTTAAGCTTCTTCATGCTGATCATAGTTTTTTCAATACTCTTTTGTATAAATATAATTTCAAGCAGTATATATTTGGAAAATTTAATTAAAAGCGTATTTTCCTTCTGAGAATACAATATTTAACTAAACTGTAATAAAACAAGAGGCCCAAGAGGGCCTGTGGATGCTCTACGGGCTAAAGATAAAGGTTATGTATATAAATATCATTCAACCGGAACATATTATATACGCAACTAAGCTTGGTACTGATCATCCCTGCCAAGTTTCGTTGAAATCCAGCAAGAGGTTCAGGAGAACTAGTCTGTACAAAGTTTGTGTATTAAAACCTTTAAGGGGTCATAACTCTGCCAAAATTCATTTAACCAGAATATGGCTATGATATGCACAAATAGCCTTGATACTGGTCATCCTTGTCAAGTTTCGTTGAAATCCAGCCAGTGGTTCAGGAGAATTAGCCTGGAAAATGTTTGTGTATCAAAAACCTTTAAAGGGACAAAAATCTGTAAACCGGAACGCAACAATGATATTCACAACTAGACTTGGTGCTGATCATCCGTGTAAAGTTTCGTTGAAATCTGGCCACGGATTCAGGAGAACTAGTCGTATTAAAACCTTTAAAGGGCCACAACTATAGCAAAAATCATTCAACCGGAACACAGCGATGACTTGCACAACTAGACCTGGAACTGATCATCCCTAAAAAGTTTCGTTTAAATCCGGCCAGGGGTTCAGGAGAACTAGTCAGGACAAAGTTTGTGTATTAAAACCTTTAATGGTGCATAACTCCACCAAAATCATTCAACAGGAACACAGTGACAATATGTACAACTAGGCTTGGTACTCATCATCCCTGAAAAGTTTCACTGAAATCCGTCCAAATGAAGGCCCTTAGACTTAATGAGGCCAAAATATAGCATATTTCAGAAAATCAAGGGCCATAACTCCTCTGTAAATGGTTCAATCAGGCTGTATTTCAAATTTCTCGGAGCTTTCATTGATATTAACAATATGGTAAAGTTTGGTAAAGATCGGATGAAAAATGAAGGCCCTACCATCTTAACAAGGCAAAATATAGCATTGTTAAATAAATCAAGGGCCATAACTTCGCTGTTACTGGTCCGACCTGGCTGGTTAAAAAAAAAAAGTACAAAAAAATAAAGTTAAAAACAAAAAAAGAAAAGAAAAAAATATAATAATAATAAAAGAGTCATAAAATCAGGTAAAGTTTGGTAAAGATCAGATGAAAAATGAAGGCCCTATCAATTAACAAGGCAAAATATAGCATTTTTAACTAAATCAAGGGCCATAACTCCGCTGTTACTGGTCCGATCTGGCTGGTTTTCAAACTTGTCCGAGCTTTCATTGATATTAACAATCTGGTACAGTTTTGTAAAGATCGGATGAAAAACGAAGGCCCTATCGTCTTCACGAGGCAAAATATAGCATTTTCAACTAAATCAAGGGCCATAACTCCGCTGTTACTGGTCCGATCTGGCTGGTTTTCGAAACTGTGCGAGCTTTTATTGATATTAACAATCTGGTAAAGTTTGGTAAAGATCGGATAAAAATTAAAGGCCCTATTGTCTTAACGAGGAAAAATATAACATTTTTAAATAAATCAAGGGCCATAACTCTGCTGTTACTTGTCCGATCTTACTGGTTTTCGAACTTTTCCGAGCTTTCATTGATATTAACAATCTGTTAAAGTTTGGTAAAGATCAGATGAAAAATGAAGGCCCTATCGTCTTAACAAGGTAAAAGTTTACAGACGGCGGACGAAGGACGGACAACTCGCCGTCCCATAAGGGCCAGCAGGGCTAAAAAAGAACCTAAAATGGTTTATAATTCACCGTGGCAAACACATATCCCAACATGGCCACATAGACGGGACCGGATTATTTTAATGGAAACACATACCTGCATGGAGACTTTCCCCGCACATTGACATGTCTACATTTCCCAGTAAACTCGGTGTACAGATAATTCCATTATGCTGAAATACGGAGGGCACTGAGTTTAATCTGAAATATATTAACAGTATACCTAAACAGTATAAATTAAAACACGAATTTAACTTTCCCTTCGAGCAGATTTAAAAAATTAAAGAAAGACGACGACACACGAAAGCAATCTCCATGTCTTATCACTCATACAAACATATTTTAATATAAAAAACATTTTAATATATAAAACATACAAAACATATTGTAATATACAAAAATATATTGTAAAACCATTAAAAAAAATGTCGGTTTGCTGTGCTTGGGATTGCATTTGGGTCACTGGGTTCAAGGTTCAAGTTCACTGTTACTGAAAATAGAACAACTTGTTTTGCTCATTAACTTTACTTAGGAATGAGATATTGGCCTAAAACGTTGTGTGTAGGTAGCTTACATGTATAAGAAAAGCAAGTTTGGGATTGCATTTATGGTCAAGGTCAAGGTCATGGTCAAGGTCAAGGTCACTGTTACAAAAAAAAGAAAAAAGAAAAAAAGAGCAAGGTAGTGGACCGGGACTTGTATTGCTCCATCTTGTTTTATTTGATACTACTTTGCAGAATACAATGAAGCATGGTTTATTTTCATCTAATTGATAGAATCTCATCTTCTCAATAGATACATGTATAAGAGCTGTTTTGTTTGTTTTCACTCTGTGTGGTTTCCGTGCAAGAATAGGGCCATTGCTTATCCAGGCAGAGGGGTAAAGTTCCTCCGAATTCATGTTCATTTTGTCATTTTTTGTCAAAACTAACCATTACATGCCTGTTATTAATAATTTTGTTGTTGATATTTTCTAAATATCAATTAAAATTAAAATAAAACCCAAATGTTTTTAATTTTACGTGGGTAGGCAGGTGACTTTTTTTTTTATTCTAAAGACATTAAACCATAAGAAATTAAAGAAAAATATATTTAAGATAGCAAAAAAACGAAGAAGTTACAAGAGTATTGCTATAAAATCGTTTGGGTAGGGGTCGTTTTAGTGAATAGGTCGGAGTACAGCAAACCAACAATTTTTTAAGGATGGCCTAAATACAGAATGTATTGTAATATACGTTGTTAATGTACAGACAAATTTCATGAAATCTGATATCTGTGTTTCGGCTGCCTTGGTTGGTTTCAGATCAACAGGCAGTGCTTTTGTTTTTCTTCCATTTACTTTAGGTAATTCAGCCAGTATGTGCATAAGATATTTTATTCCAGTTTTAATCATTATTTAGAAAATATCAACAACAAAATTATTAATAAAAGTCATGTAACGGTTAGTTTTGACAAAAAATGACAAAATGAACATGAACTCAGAGGAACTTTACCCCTCAGCCTGGATAAGCAATGGCCCTATTCTTGCACGGAAACCACACAGAATGAAAACAAACAAAACGGCTCTTATACATGAGAAGATGAGATTCTATCAGTTAGATGAAAATAAACCATGCTTCATTGTATTCTGCGAAGTAGTACGAAAAAAAGAAAAAGAAAAAAAAAGCAAGGTAGGAGACCGGGACGTGTATTTTTTCGTAACAGTGACCTTGACCATAAATGCAATCCCAAACTTGCTTTTCATATACATGTAAGCTACCTACACACAACGTTTTAGGCCAATATCTCATTTCTAAGTAAAGTTAATGAGCAGAACAAGTTGTTCTATTTTCAGTGAACTTGACCTTGAACCCAGTGACCCAAATGCAATCCCAAGCTTTCTTTTCATATAAGCTACCTACCCATAAATTTTAATTCCAATATCTCATCCCTAACTTAAGTTAATGAGCAGAAACTGTTTTTCTATTTTCAGTAACAGTGACCTTGACCCCAGTGGTCTCAAATGCAATCCCAAACTTTCTTTTCATATAAGCTACCTACACACCATGTTTCAGGCCAATACCTCATTTCTAACTAATGTTATTGAACAGAAACCATTTTCTATTTTTAGCAATAGTGACCTTTACCTTCATCCCAGTGACCCCAAATGCAATCCCAATTTTCCTTTTCATATAAGCTACCTACACATAAAGTTTCATTCCAATACCTCATTCCTAACTAAAGTTATTGAGCAGAAACAGTTTTTCTATTTTTAGTAACAGTGACCTTGACCCCAGTGACCCCAAATGCAATCCAAAGTTTCCTGTTCATATATAATATACATACCCACAAGGTTTCATTCCAATATCTCATTCCTAACTAAAGTTATTGAGCAGAATCCATTTTCTATTTTTAGTAAAGTGACGTTGACCCCAGTGGCCCCAAATGCAATCCCAAACTTGATTCCTCTGATTACGGAATCCCAAACGCTTAAAATGTTAAATAATTTAGATGTATCCAAAGCTACAGGACTTGACCAAATAGGGCCAAAACTTTTAAAATTATCAGCCGATGTTATATCAAATAGTCTTACGTATGTTATAAATTGTATTCTAATACACCCGCACTATATAGCCTAGTTTAAACTATCTCGTTATATTGAACGATATATCACTGTAATTTTTGCAACGTTAGGAGAATAAGCATTGCGCATTGCGCATTACGCATTGTAACGTATGCAACGTTAGGAGAGTAAGCAAAGCAATGCGAAAGATTTCAGATGTATGCGTTATTTTCACATTTTAGGGGTATTAGAATAGAAATAGAACATCGATTACGGTGAATTATCTATAATATATCACGGTTTGTCGTTCAATTGTAAACAATAATTTCACTCGCCCTTCGGGCTCGTCAAATTATTGTTTACAATTGAACTCCAAACCGTGATATATTAAACGATAATTCACAGTAAACGATGTTCTATTTCTTAAGTATAAAACAAGGTGTTTTCCCAGATGAATGGAAATGCGCAAAAGTTAATCCTTTATTTAAAAAAGGTTCATCAAATGATGTAAATAACTATAGGCCAATATCAATTTTACCTACTCTTTCAAAATGGATTGAAAAACATGTGCATGATTCATTTGTTAATTACCTTAATCATTATAAATTATTATGTAAATCCCAAAGTGGGTTTAGAAAAAAACATAGCTGCGAAACAGCATTAGTATGTATGATAGATAAATGGTTAACAGCTTTAAATGATGGAGAATTTGTAGTCGTTGTTATGTTAGATTTTTCTAAAGCATTCGATTTATGTTCCCACGAAATACTATTAAAACAAGAGGCCCAAGAGGGCCTGTGGACGCTCTACTGGCTAAAACAGCTCTTATAGATTTAGATAGATATAGCTAGATATAGCTCTCTTCTCCTATAGATTTACAAAGAAAAATACAATATAGCATTTTTCAACAAATCAAGGGCCATAACTCTGTTATTACTAACAAGATCTAGCTAGTTTTCGAAATTGTCCAGGATTTCATTGATATACCGCGCTTTGCACAACTAGACATCATACTGAAGCTTCCTGCCAAATTTCGTAGAAATCCAACAAGCCGTTTAAGGAGTAGCGCCGACAAGAAATTTAAAATAAAAATATCAAAGGGCCATAACTCCGTCAAAAATCAGCGAACTGGAACAAAAGCGTGATATGCACAACTAGACATCTTACCGATGCTTCCTGCCAAGTTTCGTCGAAATTCAACAAGTTGAGAAGATGAGTAGCGCCGACAAGAAATTTTAAAGTAAGTGTCAAGTAATTAAAAAGATAATGAAAAAATTTAAAAAAAAAAAAAATTCAAATCAATCAAAAAAAAAAAAAGGGAAAAAAAATTTAAAAAAAAAAAAAAAAATAAAAAATAAATAAATAAATAAAAAAAAAAAAAAAATTTAAAAACAATTGGAACAATTAAAAAAAAAAAAAAAAAAAAATTAAAAAAAAATTGCAATTGAAAAAAAAAATTATAAAAATAAATCAAATTAAAAACTAAAAAAAACAACAAACAGCTTTTGCCTATAAAAGCCTAAGTAAAACTGACCCCCAGGGTGAGGCCAAATATGACCAATAGGCCACCATTTGAACAAACTTGGTAGAAGACCATAAGCTTATAGCAAATGCAAAATATTAAACCTCTGGCTCTTGCAGTTTCAGAGAAGAAGATTTTTTAAGTTTTTCCCTATACATGTCTATGTAAAACATGTGACCCTTGGGGCGGGGTCAAATGTGACCCGAGGGTCACAATTTGAACAAACTTGGTAAAGAACCATAAGCTTATAGCAAATGCAAGATATTAAACCTTAAGCTGTTGCAGTTCCAGAGAAGATTTTTTTCAGTTTTTCCCTACACAAGCATTTATGTAAAACTGTGACCCCGGGGCGGGGCAAGATGTGACACCAGGGTCACCATTTGAACAAACTTGGTAAAGGACCATAAGCTTATAATAAATGTTTAATATCAAACATCTGGCTCTTGTAGTTTCCGAGAAGAAGATTTTTAAAAAAAAAGATCCTATATAAGTCTATGTAAAACTGTGACCCTTGGGGCGGGGACAAATTTGACCCCAGGGTCAGCATTTGAACAAACTTAGTAGGGGACCATAAGCTGATGCTACATGTAATACATGAGAGCTCTGTGCCATGTGGTTCCAGAGAAGAAGATTTTTTTTCATTTTTGCCTATACAAGCCTATGTAAAACTGTGACCCCCGGGGTGGGGCCAAATGTGACCCCTTGGTCACCATTTGAACAAACTTGGTAGAGGACCACAAGCTTATAGCAAATGCAAAATATTAAACCTCTGGCTCTTGCAGTTTCAGAGAAGAAGATTTTTTAAGTTTTTCCCTATACATGTCTATGTAAAACATGTGACCCTTGGGGCGGGGCCAAATGTGACCGAGGGTCACCATTTGAACAAACTTGGTAAAGGACCATAAGCTTATAGTAAATGCAAAATATCAAACCTCCGGCTGTTGTAGTTTCCGAGAAGAAGATTTTTTTTTTTAAAAATCCTATATAAGTCTATGTAAAATTGTGACCCCCGGGGCGGGGACAAATTTAACCCCAGGGTCACCATTTGAACAAACTAGGGCAGAGGACCATAAGCTGATGCTACATGTAATACATGAGAGCTCTGTGCTTTGTGGTTTCAGAGAAGAAGATTTTTTAAAGTTTTTTCCTATATGTCTATATGAAAAACATGCAAAACCTCAATATACAAACTTTGGACCCCCATTTTTGACCCCGGGGACTTTATTTGAACAATCTTGATAGTCTAGGCGTTGGCGATCATTTTAAAGAAAAACTGTTGAAATCTGTCCAGAGGTTCAGGAGAAGATTTTTTAAGGTTTCGACCATATATGGTAATGGCAGCCATCTTGGATGTAGCGCTGACCTAATTTTAACAAATCTCAAAAGCATTCATCTAAGGATCATCCATGTGAAGTTTGGTCAAAATTAGCCAAGCGGTTTCTGAGGAGAAGTCGTTAGAAGAAAAGTTAACGGACGGACGACGGACGGACGACGGACACGGACGACGGACGGACGACGGAAGACGGACAACACACCATCCCATAAGCTCTGCTGGCCCTTGGCCAGTAGAGCTAAAAATTACAAATTTACAAAAGTGGAGATAATACTATTAAATGGTTCAAGTCTTATCTTACAAATAAATAGAACTCAAGCGGTGAACTTAAACGGTGTTCTCTCTGATAAGCAATTACGACATGCGGGGTCCCGCAAGGGTCTATTCTAGGGCCTCTTTTATTTATTTTATTCATAAATGACTTGTCTATGTATGTACAGGATAATGTTTCAAACGTTGATATGTATGCAGATGATACTACAATATATGACATAAATAAATCTAAATTAGAAGTTGAAATGAATTTACAAGCTGCTTTGAATAACGTCAGTACATGGTGTCTAAACAATGGTATGGTATTAAATGCTTCAAAAACAAAAGTAATATTGATAACGACACCCCAGAAACGGACAAGATTAGTTAATCAACCTCTAAATTTGAAATATAAAGACTTAAATCTGGAAATCACAACAGGTGATAAAATTCTTGGCATATATATAAATGAAAACCTTAAATGGGATACGCATATAAAATTTCTTAGGAAGAAAATATCTAGTAATTTGTGGCTATTATCAAGAATTAAAGTATTTATTCCTGTTAATTATAGAATAATGTTTTACAAAGCCTATGTCCAACCACATCTTGACTATTGTAGTATCATTTGGGGTAGTACAAAACAATCAAATATCCAGGTTTTAGTGCGATTACAACGAAGAGCATGTCGTATCATTCTAGGTGAACAATATACCACTTTAAGCAAGGCTTTAAATATAATTAATTCTCTTAAAATTGAACAGAGGGTTTCACTTCATAAAGCCAAATTTATGTACAGGGTATCGCAAAATGCAGTCCCGTCATATATTCAAAATATGTTCAATTACAATGTCAGGCGTCCAAATCATTTACGTTCTTCAAATAAATCGGATTTTTTAATACCCATAACAAAAATAGAACTTTTTAAAGGGAGTATGTCTTACTCTGGGGTAAAAGTATGGAATAACATTCCAAATGAAATAAGACAGAGCGAAAGTATTAAAAGTTTCACAGTAAATTATACTAAGTGGATAAATTTGAATCAACAGTCATAAAGCTAAAATTGTAAATATGGCCATATGTAAGTCTGTAAGTTAAACCTCTGCCGCCATATGTATGTATTATGTTGTTGTGTAACATTGTTATCATGTTGATCATGTTTATGAATAATGCTAACTTTGAATTTGTTATGCTGATTGTTATATTGCTATATAATTATGTATTTGTATGTATGTAAATATTGCTTTAGAGGGCCCCAAGGAAGATTAGTTTATACTAATTGGGTTACCCTCTGTAAATAAAGACTTTCATTCATTCATTCATTCATTCATTCAATTCATTCATTCATTTTTTATATAAGCTACATACGCACTAAGTTTCAGCCCAATACGTCATTCCTAACTAAAGTTATTGAGTGGAAACCATTTCCTATTTTTAGAAATAGTGACCTTGACCCCAGTGACCCCAAATGCAATCCCAAGCTTCCTGTTCATATAAGCTACCTACCCATAAAGTTTCATTCCAATATCTCATTCCTAACTAAAGTTATTGAGCGGAAACCATTTTTCTATTTTTTAGTAACTGTGTATTTTGTGTATTTTTTTACAATTTCTGTTGCCATAGAAACCACAACGTTTGACATATCAATAAAACAAAATAATGTGCATGATCTCCTCACTCCCTTTCCATTAAATTATCTTCAGCATTTTTTTTGTTATCAAAGGATCCATCTATTTTGTGTATTTTTACTATTTCTGTTGCCATAGTAACCATATTTTTTGTCAAATCAACATAATAAAACAACGTGCATAATTCCCTCATTGCCCTCTACCAACATACCAAGTTTCATAAAAATATTTCAATACTTTTCTTATTATCACAGGATCCACATTTGTGGGACAGACTGACAGACGGACGAATAGCAAACCTAAAGTCCCCTCCGGGGACACACCGGTAGGGAATTAATAAAAATCTCCAAGTGAGATTAACCATCTATTGTTTATGTAAAGATTCATCTCATTAAGGGGTTTAGAAAGCATGGAATCAACAGTAAAATCTATGTAACATATACATAAAAAAAATTCTTGTGCCGCGATGATGACGATATTGTTTTCGTTCTGTATTCGTCAATGCTTCAGTCCGACGGAAATACTGCGACTGGTGTATCTCGGATGTTTACGCTTGTTTTTACCCGGCAATGGTTGCCGCAGCAAGGCTTACATGTATGGCCTTCAAGGTCGCTAAATGTGACCACCAAGAGGCCAGGAGTTATATTAGCTGTATTTCTCCCGACAAATTGGTGGCCGATATTATCGGGGAGATTTATCCTTCATATAAAGGTCAAATGTATTCTTCGGCTCATGCGACGAATGTTTATAAAATTGAAATATTAAAAGTAAAAAAATCAAGTAATTTTATTTCATTGTATGTTTCACAATGCTGATGATTTTCTGCTTTCTTGTCTCGTACGTTAATAACATTCTATGCAACTCCGTGGTGGCCCTGAGTGAAATCCTGATTTATGGAAATTTTTATTTGGGGTTGTCATGTTATTATGTTCAATATCATGTTATTACAAGAAATCGTGAATTGATCAGAAATTATATTCAATTCACTCGTTTAACATATTTAATACTTCCAGTTTTTTTCACTTTTAATTTCACAGTTTAATATCCCTTGGTTTTAAGTTTTGTTTTTGGTAAAAACAGACTAGTTTTAACACCAGCGTATAATTAAGACTAGTATCCTTATTGGTCTGTATTTACCCTAAAAAAATATATATTTTTTTTTTTTTTTCAGATTGTGAATTTTTTGGATATAATTGTGAAAAAAGTATACTTTTTGGCATTGTGAATGGGGCCGAATAACGGCCCCGAATTAGGCATAAAAAAAACACTGCACTCGTTTAACATATTAAATACTTCCAGTTTTAGAATAGCAACATACAGAGCCATGTGTACTTTTATGTACGTTGAAAGTTTTATTGAAACAATATTCCAAACAAATGCATGTTTGTTCTGCTCTGTGACGTTTCTTTCCCATCTTCATGTGATGAGTTCAAAGTCCATTTTGGAGCAATTTTAAATTATATATATTAATATATACATCCTTCAAAATCAGAGTTTAGAATTTTGTTTTCTGGTTGTAATTTTTACCTTTGTGAAAACAAAAAAAATAATTGACCTACCTTTAAAAGTACCCTGTTTTTTTGGAGCAGGAAACCTGAAACACGACTATTTTTTTTCTTGGCCTTACTCAAGATAGAGTGATTTGTGTAGTTTTGTCAAATTCATCCGAGATCTTACCAAAAAATAAACAAACCTTAAAATCAAATTCTGGTAAAAATTGGAATCGGCTTTTTTCAAAAACCAATGCTCATTGTTAAAATCATGCAAGATTTTACTGCAACAAACCTAAATCAATTTGGTGGAATTCGGTACCCATTGTTCTTAAGCTGATATTTGCCTAATTTTCAATAATCATGGACAATAATTATAAAGCACGTGTCAATATTGCCCACTGTCTGAGATCTTCATTCCAATTTCATGAAATCTGGCTGTTACTAAGTTATCATATTCACATCTATTTATAATTAGTTAATGGACAACAGAAAACACCCCACCACTTAAGATCACCTGACCTTGGCCAGCAGAGTTAAAATCAAGAAG
The DNA here is from genome assembly GCA_037043455.1 of Cyrtodaria siliqua. Classification (NCBI taxonomy): domain Eukaryota; kingdom Metazoa; phylum Mollusca; class Bivalvia; order Adapedonta; family Hiatellidae; genus Cyrtodaria; species Cyrtodaria siliqua. Next base: position 148,472 of record JAWPHD010001971.1, read on the forward strand.
TTCAAGACATCAATCAGGGCAGGAAAATTTGTTTCTGAGTTACTCGTCCTACTTACAATTTGAATGGTCAAATTGATAAATTGTTAAAAAAACTATCCGAATTTCTACTCGTCCTGCATCAATGAGCACTCGTCATAGCGAGCGACGAGTTGAATTTTCGTGCCCTGATCATTCTTCCCCATATTTCACTGTCTTAATAATTTGTTGCAGAAATTAAATGTCTAACTCAAACTGACTGTGAAAACTTAGAAATTATTGGTATACCGAAAATGATAGTTTTCTTAATTTACTGTTGAGTACTGTAATTACTACACACCTGATTTGTGGCTTGTGTTTGGCTATACTGTTGAGGTACTGTAAAGTCATATGGGAGAGGCCCGCATCCTCCAGACGTGGCGTCTGGTTGACATCTGCTGCTGTAGGTGCCTTCTGCTGGGCTGGCGGAGTACAAGACCTGAATTTTGTCAAGGATAATCCAAATAAAGAGAACAAAATAGTTTGCATGTTCTAATACCTACTTAATAACGCAACATTTTATTTTATCACATAACTTATGGTGTGGGAGTGGAATAACAGCATTCTATATTTTCGATATATAACTAGTTATATAAGTATGCAAAAGAGCTTCGCATTATATCATTTTGCCAATTCATTTAATAAATTCAATAATAAATGAGTACTCATGTAAGATCCTCTATACATAAAATCTTTGTTAACATAATATTAAACATTTAATTTTTTTTCAAAAATATTTTCATTTACTTCAGATACTTTCTGTTAAAAAAAGCAAACAATTAATTTCGAAATAAACTTCACTTTTTGTTAGACAGAGCCAACTCAACACTCATCCGGTGTACCTCAAAAGAAAATGGCCATTCCACGGTCTGAAAATACACTTAAGATATTTATATTTTTTGTACTTATTTATCATAACCGTTTCACAAATGTTCGGCGCATGCGGTTTTGAACGCTGGTAGTGAATGGCTAAATGAACATAGTGCTAACCAACTGCTAGCAGGCTTCATGAGAGCGCTATGCCGTGTAGTTTAGAGGGAGCGATTTTTCAAATGTTTCCTTATATGTCTATCTCAATATACAAACTTTTGACCCCAGGGGTCATTTTTGAAACTGGGGACTTCGTTTGAACAAATTTGATAGTCTTTAGTCAGGCGTGTAACTTGTTTAAGTTACTTTTGAAACAAATAAAATGAGTTATTTTCAAGAACAAAATTATTTGCCTTTGACACAGAGCAAGAGTTCATTTCTCTTACTTATGGTAAAATAACTTAATTAGGATATTTTCATGAAAAATGATTTTATCTTAATAAAACTAGTTGCTGCAGGAATAAAGCCTCAGCAATAACTCAGTTCAACAGAAAACTTGACCATCTAATTTGATAATGATGGCACCATTAGGTACTGCCCTAGAGACAATTAATTACCAATTTTGTTAGGTAACATGTTCCATCTTTAAGACCTTGCGTAAAAGATTTCTTAACATTGCATAAAAGAATTAAAAGGCAAATTAGTTAACAACACAGAATAAAGAATGAAGGAAAAATGTCAGATGTTACAGGAAAATTCTAGTTTTGGTAGAAAACAGATTTAACAAGAAAGGTAAGTGACAAATGCCCCAAAGTGGTTTGTAAATATATGAACAATATGTTTATGCACACAGCTCAAAATGTGACATCATAAGTTTGAGCCATGCTTATAAATATTCATGGGCATAATTGTAAGATCAGGTAAAAGTTCAGCAAAACTGGAAGGTGACCGATGACCAAGTTATACACCGAACATAACCAATATGACTACATTTAAATACAGGGTCATAAGGCATCTTCTGACCTCTAAGTGTGACCTTTACCTTGAAGCTACAGACCTGGATTTTGTGCAAGACATCATATTGTTCTTGTGAACATTTTTGCCAGGTTATATAAAAATCCCTCAACAAATAACAACCTTATAGATAGGACACAACTTACATCACTTCAATCAAATACAGTGACATATGACATCTTCTGACCTCTAAGTATGACCTTGACCTTGAAGCCACTGACCTGGATTTTACTCGCGACACATAGTCTTGTTGTGGAGAACACTTCTGCCAAGTTATTTGAAAATCCCTCCATGAATGTCAAAATTATTTACCGGACACGAAAGTACTTCTTTTTTACTTTTGACCTCTTAGTGTGACCTTGACCTTCTAGCCACGGACCTGGACTTTGTGTGCGACATGTCGTCTTGTTGTGGTGAGCACTTGTGCCAAGTTATTTTAAAATCCATCTATTATTGTCCGAGTTATTTACCGGACACGACTGTACAGACGGATGAACAGACTGGCGGACGGTGTAACTACTATATGCCACCCTTCGGGGGCATAAAAATAGATGAAAATAATGCATATCTGTAAATAACTTGCCGCAGTTATGAAAAAAACACCCAAACCTGTAATAACCAAAAGTTATTTCAAAAGTTACACCTCTGACTGGTCTGGAGGTTGGCCATCATTTATAAAGAAAAACTGTTGAAATCTGTTCAACAGTTCATGATAAGATGTTTTAAGTTGATGACCGTATATGGTAATGGTGGTCATCTTGAATGAAAAAATATCCCAAAAGATCTGAGCATTCGACTCAGGTGATCTAAAACTGACTATCTACACAATTATAAAAACCTGCGTTGAAAAACAGCAAGCATTAAATTATGTAAATTAAATTATTTTTAAGATTTGCCCAATACTTGCAAAAACTACTTTTAAGTAACTTCAATAAGGATACAGTTCTTCTGTTTCTTTTTCTTCCACTTCCTCTTCTGCATTCTTCTTACCGTCGGGTTTTCTCTTCTTTTTCTTTTCATTCAATTCATCTTATAAAAGAAACATCTTATACAGGAACATGAACATCTTTAAATTTTAATCCATCACATCATCATAAAATATACTGAAAAGAAAAAGAATCGTGACACGGGAATTTCCGCTATATATTGTATGAATTTCTTGTTACGTGTACTGTGATTAAAACGTCTAAAACATCACAGTCCTTTCTCTAACTGCAACTTTTTTTTTTTTAAAAACATCTTGGGATTTCCTTGGAATATATATATGGAATTAAGTGTGCAGTATATACTATATATAGCTGAAATTGCCGTGTCGCGTTTCTTTTTCCTTTAGTATAGTTAAAAATATGTTAATAACTTTTTTTAGAGAAAAAGTATAAATATTACAAGGACCGGAGGTGATCTGGAAGAGACTGGTGTCAATACAAATACAATATTACGAGGACTGGAGGTAAGTTGGAAGAGTGACTGGTGTCAATACAAATACAATATTACAAGGACTGGAGGTGATCTGGAAGAGAGACTGGTGTCAATACAAATACAATATTACAAGGACTGGAGGTGATCTGGAGGAGAGACTGGTGTCAATACAAATACAATATTACAAGGACTGGAGGTGAGCTGGAAGAGAGACTGGTGTCAATACAAATACAATATTACAAGGACTGGAGGTGATCTGGAAGAGAGACTGGTGTCAATACAAATACAATATTACAAGGACTGGAGGTGATCTGGAAGAGAGACTGGTGTCAATACAAATACAATATTTCAGGGACTGGAGGTGATCTGGAAGAGTGACTGGTGTCAATACAAATACAATATTACAGGGACTGGAGGTGATCTGGAAGAGAGACTGGTGTCAATACAAATACAATATTACAAGGACTGGAGGTGAGCTGGAAGAGTGACTGGTGTCATTACAAATACAATATTACAAGGACTGGAGGTGATCTGGAAGAGAGACTGGTGTCATTCCAAATACAATATTACAAGGACTGGAGGTGAGCTGGAAGAGTGACTGGTGTCATTACAAATACAATATTACAGGGACTGGAGGTGAGCTGGAAGAGTGACTGGTGTCAATACAAATACAATATTACAAGGACTTAAGGTGAGCTGGAAGAGTGACTGGTGTCAATACAATATTACAAGGACTGGAGGTGAGCTGGAAGAGAGACTGGTGTAAATACAATATTACAAGGACTGGAGGTGATCTGGAAGAGTGACTGGTATCAATACAAATACAATATTACAAGGACTGGAGGTGAGCTGGAAGAGAGACTGGTGTCAATACAAATACAATATTACAAGGACTGGAGGAGAGCTGGAAGAGTGACTGGTGTCATTACAAATACAATAGTACAAGGACTGGAGGTGATCTGGAAGAGTGACTGGTGTCATTACAAATACAATATTACAAGGACTGGAGGTGATCTGGAAGAGAGACTGGTGTCAATACAAATACAATATTACAGGGACTGGAGGTGATCTGGAAGAGAGACTGGTGTCAATACAAATACAATATTACAAGGACTGGAGGTGAGCTGGAAGAGAGACTGGTGTCATTACAAATACAATATTACAAGGACTGGAGGTGATCTGGAAGAGAGACTGGTGGCAATACAAATACAATATTACAAGGACTGGAGGTGAGCTGGAAGAATGATTGGTGTCAATACAAATACAATATTACAAGGACTGGAGGTGATCTGGAAGAGAGACTGGTGTCAATACAAATACAATATTACAGGGACTGGAGGTGATCTGGAAGAGACTGGTGTCAATACAAATACAAAACTACTACAACATACATCAGTTTCATATAAAATGTATTTGCATCCATTAAACTGAGCCATATGAACAGGTATGATCTGGAAAACTCGACAACTCAGAAGGTTTGGTTTTTGTTGTTAAAAACTTTTATATAAATTTATTTTCTTTTATTGGTAACAGCTGTGCATATCAGTAAAAGTGTGATCACAAAACAAGAATTTATTGGAACGTTAAAGCATCATATAGATGCACGTGACATACCATCAAATTGCAATAGTAATACCTACATACATAAACATGTGAAACAAGAAACACCAGACATAACCTTGACCCTTGGTCTTGAAAATGTGACCACGACAGCATCTATTGACGATATATAAAAACATTTAGTTTCATCTAATTCTCATTATCTCAAGTGGTTTAGGAACATGAAAACTGTATGACCTTCACTGTTGACCTTAATCTTCAACATATAACCTCAACTGTTATCCACACTATGCTCATTGTTGAAGTTACTTAAGTTAACATGTTTACATGCTGAAAATTTGCTATTTTTTCAATTATTAATTCAAGGGAAATAATTCTGCCGTACAAGCATGAATCTTGCACACTGTCAATATTTTCTGAGATCTTTTTAAAACAAATCTTCAAATAAAATCAAGCCAATCTAAAACCGTTTAAGCTGCATAAACTCAGTAAATAATCAATGGCAACAACTCTGGAACAAAAGAATCAATGTTGGTCTTTGCTGAACTTGTCCAAGATCTAACTGAAACAAACCTCCACGCCAACTTTCCTTGTTTTCAATAATCAAGTGCAATGACTCTGTAATGCATACATGTATATTACATCTATATTTCTGTCAAACTCAATTAAGACCTTATGGAAACAAAGCTTCACCATTCACCATATTTCTTGAATTTCGGAAACCAATTAATCAAGTAATACTGTTCAATAAGCTAACAGGCGATGAAGGATGATGCACCATCTTATAAGCCAGTAGGGCTAAATTGATAAAAGGAAAGGAAAATGTTCCTGCTATCTACTTTAAGAAGCCTCCTTACCCCAGGTCACAAATCCATACTGCTTAGCATGATCCTCTATCTGTAATATAACAGCCTGCTGGGAAGCAAGAAATGCCTCTCCAAGTGTCAACAATGTGTCCAAGGAATCCTTTTCTTTTGTAGTTTTTTGCAAGTCAGACTGGACCGACTTCTGGGGGGAAACAAATAAAGTTAAAGGTAGAGTATGCTTATTTAACCCTTAACCCGCTTCATATATACAGGCCTTTTTCTACTATTCTCACGGGTCCGACTATCGGACCCGTTCCCAATGCCAAATATAGTTGTTTTTTCCCAATTCTGAAATAAAATTCCCCATTTTTTTTTTTTTTTTTTTTTTTTTTTTTTACAAAGTCAGGTCAAATATACAAATGTTTACAAGGAAATACTATAAAAATAACAATATTTAAATCATGTATCATGTATTGAAACCAGGCAATTAAAACAATCTGATATTTATGTACAACTAACTTATGAAAATTCCCAATTTGAGGCGTAAAGCGATTAAATTTTTTCCCAATTGGGCAATTGGGCAAAATTTGCGGCGTAAGTTTCCCCAATTTGGGCAGAAAAAGGCCTGATATATATATATAATGGACTGTTCTTTCTTTGAATTAAGACCATTCCATTTATGTCACAAAGGGGTGTTTTGGGGGAAATTACTGATAAGAAGCCGGACATTATAAACCCTGATCAGCCTGCGAGTTACTCGTAGGCTGATCTGGGTTTACAATGGTCGCAAAGGCTATTATAGACGTGCTTAGCGGGTTAACGGTTAAAATGAAACAGTGACAATGTATTCGGAAGCCATATAACTCAGGGAATGATGTAATACAATTAACAGAAGGAATTAAACTTATAAACTTGTGTTTTTATTAAACTGGTGTTCTATTACGCTGTGTCCTCAAAATGTTGTGCTAAGCATAACGCAGGAAGTGTGATGGGCCAACTGGTTAATTTATACAATAAGTGCAGGTATTGTTTATGTAAATACGAAGTTAAATTTTTTTTTCCCAAGGGTAATTTCAACTTAGTTGTTTCAGTTAACGCCTCAGTAAATCGGGTGATTTATTTCAAATTTGACAGTAATATTATACACTTGTACTTTACATAATGTAATAATATTACCGTCATACATGTAGTGTGTATCATCTCCGTTAAGGTTAGAACATATTCTGGCTTTAAGGCCAAAAATAAAATGCATTTATTTATTACTTGAGGTTACTACAACTTTTGTGAGGCTTGATATATATGAAGTAAATTAAGTTTTGCAACAAAATAAAATTTGTCTAAAATTCTGTGTTTACGAATTATATTTATTGTGTACATTGCTCGACATAAAGAAAAAAAGAAAAAAATCCACTTGTTGCACCCGTTTCCTGAAAAAAAAGAAGGAATTACTGGAAAAGGGATGATGTCCACATTAGATCAGTCCTGTTGCTAAACTCACCATTGTTGCAAAACTTATTTTACAGTGTAAAGTAAAATGCATCTAATCATATTCTAGCTTGTATTCCAATATTGACATGTTTTATATGATTACTACCATCCTGTCTAAGGAACAAGGCTTTTAAAACTGCCATATTTATTATATATATATGCCAAGCCACGAAAATGGAATGGGCATATAGTGTTACCATTGTCCTTCCTTTGCTATTTATTTGCATTTTCTAGTTAATAAATAAGATTTAAAATGAAAATAAATAAATAAAAAGACAATACTAACTGTGAGTTGTTTCACTTCGGTCCTCAAGTCGGTCAGTTTTTTTATAACCTGTGGAGCACAGAAGTCCCTATCCCTCTCCTTAATGCTCCCCTGGTATTGAGCTACTTGCTTCTCAACTGTGCCCGCTAGCTGCTTCAGCTGACTAAAGAAAGCCTCTGGTTTCTTACTTCTGGGTTCCATCAGACCTTCAGTTGAAGATAATACATAATGATATACGGTATATATAACCTATATATATCGCTACATGGATGTAGATCTAAGCCTTCAGCTCAGGTGAGCTAAAGATATTTAACAAATACGGTAGAATATCGAAGAGCTATACCCTGTGCATTCAGTTAACTTCTTTGATAATCAGCTATTCAAGCCCATAAATCTACTCAAACATCACTTTAACATTTTAAATTAAACAAAAAGTTGGCGGGATGTTTTAAAGAATGTGACCATTTCATTCGATCATCTAGATACAGTAATATCCGATGTCCATGAACATTCCCAACATCTCGATTAATTCCATGGTTCCTTCACCGGAATAGCGCAGATTCAGATTGAATACATTTAATATATTTCACGAAAGGATTGAACCATTGAGCAATATATAATATGATTCCTGCTCAGTTTTGGAAAAAAATCATCAGTATTTATACAAGCAAATCTATTTTTAGCATTTTTTAAGTAAATTATGTTGATCCGTGCTACTCGCCGAGTTTGCACGAAAGGTCCATGCACTTATTATGTGACTCTTGATCTTTGTCTTTTTTGCATTCTTTTTTCTTTTAAGTGAAAAAGAAGATCAGAACAGTATCCTCAACCATGCAGTACTGTAATGTTTAATATCAAAGTGGAAAACAAAGTTTTACGCAAGCGTAAAATAGCTGCCGAGAGGAAATAGCATATATCTGGGTAGGGACTGGAAACGAAGTTAAACCTAATAATAACATATCAAGTCACGGGTGTTAAAACAATATTGAAAAAATAATGTTGACGCCACAACCGGTTTTTTCCTTACCAGACACATTCTTCCCTAGTTTTACCATCAGTTGTTCCTACCAAACATTTTGAATCAAGGTGAGCAACCTCGCTTCTCTCTGTACAAATACCTTGATTTGCCTTACATACTGATTACAATTCAACTATGGAGCACGACGTGCTAGAAGTACACATCAGCACAGAAATACAGGTGTTCACATGTAAGGGATGCGTGTGCGTTAGCATGTGCATTACAACAGACGTCTCACTGCCACCATGTGTAATTATAAGATTGCGTTATCAAAGTGAAAAACTCAAAGAAACTGTTCATTGCTACCTTACCATTACATGTGCAATTCTGAAAACCATAATATAGGCAGCTCTAAAAAGTAGGTCAAGGTCATAGATAAAATCCATGCGTCCAAAAAGATGCACTACACCAGACACAACTATGTCAAAATAGAATATTTAAAAATCTTCAGCTCCAAAAAGTAGGTCAAGGTCATAGATAAAATCCATGCGTCCAAAAAGATGCACTTCACAAGACACAACTATGTCAAAATAGAATATATTTTCTTCCAAAGATTAAGCTACAGGTTTAAAACATCTAGTGCATAATTATAGTTCATGAGAAAGTGATGTAAATGTAACAATTAAAGTTATCTGCCCTTTGCTTGGATGGTGAAGGTCACATCCACATTTGCTTTTCACATTGCAATGTACCACTCAAGATACAACTATAAGCAAAGTTTGAAAGGTCTTAGTGCATACAGTTTGTAAAAAAGTGACCTATATGCCAAACTTGAAGGTAAAAATTATAAGGTTATCTGCCCTTTGCTTGGAGAGTCAAGGTCACATCCACATCTGCTTTGTCACGTTGCGATGTACCACCCTAGATACAACTATAAGCAAAGTTTGAAAGGTTTATTGCATACAGTTTGTGCGAAATTGACCTCAACGCAAAAGTTGGAAGGTAAAATTATTAAATTATCTGCCCTTTGCTTGGAGGGTTCCACATTTGCTTAGTCACGTTGCGATGCTCCACTCAAGATACAACTATAATCAGTTTTAAAGGTCTAGTGCATACAGTTTGTGAAAAATTGACCTAAACGCAAAAGTTGAACCTAAAAATTATTATCTGCCCGTTGTTTGGATGGTCAAGGTCACTTCCACATTTGCTTTGCGTTGCGATGTACCACCCAAGATACCACTATATAAAGCAAAGTTTGAAAGGTCTAGTGTATAGTTTGTGAAAAAATGACCTAAACGCAAAACTTGAATGTTGACGCCTTTGCCGCTGCCGGAAAAGCAACTCTGGGGCTTATGGCGAGTCATGTTCCTCTATGCTAACTGCATGTGCACAGTTGAAATACGTTGGCTGTTTAAATGCAGACATTCCATGATGTCTTCAGAAATCTCGCCTGAAAAGTGTGTATGTGGATCGGTACGGGGTCCTACTGACTCCGAAAGGCACAGGATTGTCAGAAGCCTGATTCTCACATCTAGAGTGGGACATACTTTTATCGGGGCATAATTATGATTTAAAGATAAATATTTCAATGGTAGGGACAGTCAGAAGGCTCAGATTATCCTTTTCAGAGACGTAATAAAAGTATGCCAAAAGGCAAAATGGAAATAACTTCTTAGATGACTGGCCTTTTTCGGCCTCCTTTTTCATTTTATTTTGATAATATTTAGAATCATAGGATTACACAAGCCACAGTTAATTAAATGATTTTCTGAAGGCATATTTTATTAAACGTACCAATTCAGTAATAAACTTACAAAATATAAATTAAAACCTGCCAAATCAAAACAATCAAATATTCCGCCAATCCTATTGATGATCATTTCTATCAAACAGACGCTTTACCATGAACCCAAATCAGACGAAATAAACATACCAAAATGAATCGAATCGAATTTGTTAAATCTACCCAAAAGGGTTAAAATAGGGGTACTTCCATTTTTTTGGAGGATGGTACTCATTTTTTTCGGTAGGCTTTTCCAGTGATTTTGTCTCTTGCTTTTCGAAACTAAAACATGTGGACATGTGTAAGTCATACAAGGCATTCGTATTTAGACATTGCTATGTACTTGTTCTTACATAGATATTTTTTTGTCGGAAAATAGCTCATTGAGCTAATGTTATAATTTGTTTGTGAAAACCGACTTAAAATAAATATTCTTGTATCTTGTATCTTGTATTCTGCCTTTCTAGGCACACCTAGTTCTCCTTGACTAGTAGAGGAGTGCGTGGTTCAGTGGTAGAGTGTCAAACTTCAAATCGAAAGGTCGTGGGTTCGATCCTCGCCACGGCCATGTTATTTATCCTTGAGCAAGATAATTAATCCACATTGCTTAGTACTGGTTCTACCCAGGAAACCTGCACATAATCTTCGAAAGGGGGTGTTGCAGTATCGATAGATAGTATCCACTCGCGTAATAATTCTATCACCATGTATGTAAAACATTAAAATATCACCATACAGTTTTCATATAAAATAATAAAATATTTATGTTTGGACAGAGAAGCAACGCGTGCATTAACTCAGATCTCACGTTTGGTAAAACTGCAAAATGTCATTCTTTATTCTCTGTTCTTATATGTAAGACAGAAGCATATAATAATTCACTGCACACAGGGTATTATTCTCTTTAATTTGAGACCAGTTGCTGTGAAAAATAGCGAAATAACATTTGTTATTTTTTTTAGTAAACATAGAAATATTTTGAAAATACCATTCCAAATTTAAATATCTTTAGTATGGGACAATTTGCAGTTGGTTTAAGCAAGGAAAAAAGTATGTGGTTTAAGCAGGGTGTAACAACTTCTATACCAATACAAGTTAAAGTACATACGCGAAATTTCGAGTATTTTCTATCTGAAAGCGTATGTTGCAAATCTCTGGTTTATTCAGTGATATAATTAGTATTACGTCTCCTGTTTATTATGTCTCTGTTTTGGACCTACTTTTCAAACGGCAACATTCACTATATCGACGGTGCCGATCCAAAACCCTGTATCTGCAAAATGACAACTATTCACGAGACACGATAAAAACGTATTTACTCTGCTATAATAAAGCCGACTCCTGTGGAACAAAGATCTTTAGAACTAATTTTAAATCGCGTTTTATGTCCAACAGAACTTCAGAGCATTAAATTTGGTTAAATGGCTGAAAATGGACTTAAAAGGTTTTCGCTCTTTCTAAATGGTGCACATACGGGGTTTAGACTCAGCGTTTGCAGTTACGGGTTTTAAGCAACTTGAATAATGTTCAAAAGCCACCGTATTCGGCTTTTTGCTAATTACTGGAATGTATTTTAATAATGTTATTTCTTTTTACCTTTTATGTAGTTAGCCATAATGTGTTATAATGTATAACATTAATAAACAAGTGAATGGAGTTGCCATAGCAACCACAATTTTTGAGGTTGGCAGACGGACGGTTGACAGAGTCAAGACAGCGAACACAAGGTCATCACTACATTTTGTGTAGTTTGTACTTTAACAAAATAATAGAATTCTAAAAGAAACTGAAACTTTTATTTAACTAGTAACACAAGTGGTTAACACAGCAACTCAGTATTGAATTCTTATTCCTATGAGGCATTATGAGACACAATGCATGTATCTTGTTAGGTAAGTCCGCAATGACGAATGAACGCAACAAACAGCTCTTATCATAACAAAGTTTTAAACTAAGTTATGTGCAACACAAGCGTCATTAAGCATTAATTTTATAATCATATCAGAAAAGTACTTCAGCTATTTAAAAAGATGTTGAGATATACATGTAATTTTTTACATTAGTTTGAATGAGACATACTACTGTGCAAATCATTTAAGATAATTTCTTCAAAAGTATTTCAAATGAACAAACCATCGCTACCAAAAAGTACCCGATGATAAAATCATCTATTGATATAATATTTTAAAATGTAAGTCATTAATATTTCATGCAATGTCGCACTTATAATAATTATCATCATGGAGTAACAAACTTTTACATCCACAACGAAATATTATACAATACAATACAATACAATATCTTTATTCAGCAATTAAACATACAACACATGTTTATAGCCTACACAATTACATGAAAGTATGAAGATAGTGAGAACATGACCACTTATCCATATTAAACAAATAAACATACAATTACATCATATCTTGTTTTGGCAATTGTATGCCTATTCCAAAATTTGCGGTTTTCAAAGGCTCTGCGCAATCGTATGATTTTTGTCGAACAATTTCACGGTCTCTATAGTAGTGAAATTTAGCAACTATATTATGCATACATGTAGTAAGAAATATATGTCATAAACAGTGAAAAAACATAATTCAAGTTATTGTACAGTCATCCAAAGTAACATGAACTTGACTGGCATTTTGTATAACATTGCTACCATCACGGCGACAAAATGAATTATCTATAGCAATTCAAAGACAATTAAATATATACAAAGGATTATTATTTCTTATACAAAGAACAGTATACATTCACACAATAGTCCTCAAAACCAAACAAGCATTGTACATCAAACTTACTGATAAAAACAATCGTCGTCATCATATAAGCCCTTTTAATGCTTTAACATGACAATTTCAAGTCAAGTAAATCTAATCTATTCCTAAGAATGAGTTAAATTGTCATAACACGAGTGGTAGTCTTTGGGAATCACTTGTTTCATCTGTTGCAAATGTTCATATTTTGATTTCTTGATTGGCAGCAGTGTTTTTCTTAATTGTGGGACTTTGTCTGATGTAACGTTACCAGATGGTTTGCGAATAGATTCATAATCCAATCCATCGTAACCAGTTTTGTACTGGATGGATGGATTCATCAGAATATTTAGAATATCATGAATGGTTCCATCTGGTAAATATTGTAACTGCCTTATATCAGTTACAACTGCGGATCCCATGCCTACTCCGGGCCTAATCGATGTGTACTGTGTAATTCTGGAATAGTCCTTGAAGAATGTATGGTCACAGTACTTTACTGTGCATGGCTGTTTTGGGCGTGTACATTTCATGACTTCAGCATACTGAGAGGGGACATATATGTCTTTATTCTTCAACTTTGTCTCGATGTGGGCATGCACAGAGTCACACTCCATCTGAGTGTGACCCCGTTCAAAATACTTCTGTTCTATAGTTATACAATGTTTTGTGGCAAAAACGCTGAGTGCGTTTGCGTAAGTGACATTGCGAATCTGGTACCCACATCCGTCACTGTATATAATAACCTTATCAATTTCTGTAAGGTCTAAACCCTCCAAATAGTCGATGATGCATGAGGCAAATGTTGTTGCTGTTAAATCAGTTGCTGTTTCAATCCAGAAATAGCATGTTCAATCCTTACTTACAATGTCAAAGAAGGTAAAATTCTGACAGCATAGTTTGGTTTTATAATACATACAGCTAGCTTCAAGTTTGGGGCACAATAAAAGACTCATTGTCAGCACTATTTGTTTTTTTGTTAGCTCTGCTTGAGTTTTATCATTGGCCTTTGACTGCCGTGCCTCATCCTTACGATTCACATGCTCATTGTACACCTCTTCACTGACATGACCACTTTAAAACCAGAACACAGGTCACGTTGGTCTTTCTTTGGTTTGAAAATGGATAAATTCATTTCATCGAAAATTTCCTTAAAAGCAGTTATTCCGAATACACATATGGAAGAATCTTCCTCAAATCGAAATCGACTGAAAAAAAACAATAATTTCACGAAATGTAACTCTTGGTGATAGTTTAGTACTGATTTATCTCCCGCAGATATCGTAAAGCCGCCTCGGGTGTTATGTTATTTAGCGTGTCGGCAGTCACACTTGCACACTTTATGGGGGGCATAAAACATCGGGAATCATTATGTATCTTTAGTGACCATATGGAGTGAAACTATAAATGCACTTTAGTAAATTTAAGCAAAACACAGTTTTATATTTACATGAAATTCGTTATTATAAACAAGCTTTTATAAGCTATAACTGAGAATAGTGTTTTTTTTAAGTGTATTTTTATGGAAATGGCATTATAATAGTGAGAAATTCTATAAAAAGCTGTTTAAAAGTTAAAAATACCATCATTTTTGATATAGCAAAAGTTTCGTTCTGACTCCTGTTTTGCCTAAAATGGAAATACCATCATTGGACAGAGAAATACATGTGTGATGGGTTTTTGCAACAACAATTAATAATTAAAAAAAAATTGCTATCTTTGCTTGTAAAACAGACCATCTATAACTAGTGTCATTAACAAAAAAACTATATCAAAATAAAGATTAGTGTTACACCTATTTAGAACCGTTTGCACCTAAGGCTTCAGTTTCGTCATTATGCGATATATTTACGATTTAAAAAACACATGTTCGACATATTTTAAGAATTTTATATACATGTAGAACATATAAGGACACTAGATAGTGTATTTAAACTCGAAAGCAGACCAAGATCCTTTTAACACAAAAATATGAAACTTATATCAAAATAAAGATAATAAATTGTATTTTAAGAAACCGTTTGCATCTAAGCGATTATATTTATAGAATTTCTAATATTAAACAATAATGAAATTTCCCCCTATAATAATAATAATAATAATAAAAGCTTTATTTAAAGAACTTGAGGTAACACATTAGAGTTATATAACATACATCATATACATCTTATTTTCAATGTGGCCTTCTGCAAAAAAAAAATCATACACGCAAGCACGCACGCAACGCACGCACCTACGGACGCACACACACACACACTATGCATATATACATCGACAAAATCTCCATTAGTTAATTTTCTAGAAACAATATTAAAGATCATAAAATAATACAGTATAAGCGGATTCTTACTCAAAATTCAGTTATATGTTTACTTTGTTATATTGTATCAGAACAATTAATCGTTAAATGATAATACATTACTTTGCAATAAATGTGATCTGTATCTATATTTAAATGAATGTAACGACGATGATGAACGAATCTGTACAGGCACACTATTCCATACTTGTGCACTTACAAATGTTAAGGATTTTTTCATATAATTTGTACGTGGCTTGGGAGTTACTAAATCACTGTTTGTAATAGATCGAAGGCTATACATGTTACTGCTGGAAAAGGTTAATAATTTGCTAATGTAATTTGGAGCGAGATTATATTTCGCTTTGTATACTAGAACAGCTATGTGATACTGATATCTATCTGAAACTTATAGCCATTGTAATTCTTTCAGTATTGGTTTGCACCCAGTTTTGTAAGATTTATGCATTATTATTCGCGCTACTCTTTCTTGTAGCTTATTTATCTTATTGATGTTGTTCCCCTTAGCCCATATTGGGCAACAATAATCAATGGTCGACAGGATGTAAGCATTGTAGTACAGTTTCTTCATATCATCCGTCAAGAAATAAACAATTTTCTTTAAAAGTGCAATTTTAGAATTCATTTTGGAACTCAGTTTTGATATCTGTACATTCCATGATAACGTATTATCAACATAAATTCCGAGTATCTTTTGAACGTTAACATTTTCTATTTGCGAATCATTAATGTTTAATTGTAATAGCACATGGTTGTTATTTAGTGCTTTGTGTTTAATATGTGAAGTTATAATCATACATTTAGTTTTAGTGGGATGTAGAGCCATATTATTTTCATCACACCACCTATTTATTGCTTTCAAATTAGCTTGAAGTCGGGTTTGTACTTTAAGGATATCATGGTCAGCTTCATATAGAGTGGAATCATCCGCGTACAGAACTAACTTTCCTGTGATAGTTGTATAAGTAATATCATTGATATATTTTACAAATAGAAGCGGCCCCAGGATCGAACCCTGGGATACGCCTGATGTCACTAACAATTTGTTTGTAGTGAAAGTACCATGTTTCATGAACTGTGTCCGGTTTGAAAGGTACGATGTAAACAGTTTGACCATTTTATTTGAACAATGATACAAATGCAGTTTATGTATAAGTATATTGTGGTCTACCAAATCGAATGCCTTCTTCAGATCTAAAAAAAACGCACCAACATATTTTCCTAAATCCACATCTTTTAACCATGAATCTATTAAATGAATGAGCGCCGTTTGACACGAATGCTGTTGTCTAAAACCTGATTGGGTATCATGAATGATAAAATATTTTATAAAATATGATTTTAACTGAGATGCAATATGTCTTTCAAACACTTTGGATATGGTCGGTAAAATTGAAATTGGACGATAATTATTTGGATCTTCTTTGTCTCCACTCTTGAAAATCGGTTTGACACACGCCTCTTTTAGTGCATCAGGAAAAATTCCTTGATCAATACTTTGATTGATGATATAGGCAATTGCTGGTGTGATACAATCGCCACAGTATTTAAGAATTTTGGGACCAATACCATCTGATCCTGTAGACTTATTTGGATTTAAATGATCTATAATTTTCTTTACTTCATATGCCGTTATATGATCAATTTCAAATACTGCATGTTTTAATTTATCATCTAGAGTTTGCTGAAGATTTGAAAAGTTTTCAGCAATCAAGGATGTTTTGTCAATACTATTTGAGATATTTGTAAAATGTTCATTTAGAGCATTTAAAATGTTATTCTGACCCTCAATAATAGTGTTTTTATGCCGAAGTTTGTTTGATAAAAAGGAATTTGCATCGTTGTGAACTTCATTACATATAGCTTTTAAATTCTTCCATAAAATGCTTAGAGACTTATTGCTTTTTTTTGCTTCATTGAAAAAAATCTTTTTATGTTTTCTTATCATTGATAATATTTTATTTCTTACTATTCGGTGAATTTGTTTTCGCGGTGAAGTTTATTTCGTTGGAAAATAGCAGCTTTTATTTCATCATTGAACCATGCTGGCTGGATATCACGCTTAATTCTCTTTTCTTTTTGCGGTGCGTTTTTCAATAAAACACTATTTATAATACCATAAAGAAACTGTAATGAATCATTCGGGCTATTGAATGTTTCTATGGTCTCAAGTGGCGCATTCATTAAATCAAATTGGAAGTCATGTTCATTGAAGTTCTTAAAACTTCTGTAAGTAATAGTTTTATGATTAGTTTGGCCGTGTTTAATTTTCCCTACTGAGCGAGTAAAACACACCGGATAATGATCACTGATACTGTAATATGGCACGTTAACTTCAACAATGCATTCAGATCTGTTAGTGTAAATATGATCAATTAGGGACGAACTCGTTTTGCTTATTCTAGTTGATTTTTTTACTTTTTGAGTTAATCCGTATTTTAATATCACATCGTGCCATTTTGTATTTTTAAAGTTGTCATAGTTTTTATCTTGTCTGTAATTTATGTTTATATCCCCAAGAATATGCATTTCATAATTTAAAGAATCCATTTTATCAAGAGACAGATCAAACAGATCAATCCATGATTGTTTTGCATCCGGGGGTCTATATACGAAATTTAATAAAAACGGTTTGCTGTTTTGATAATTTATCTCAATACAAATGGATTCTATATCGATATGTTCAAGGTCATGACGACGTGAATATGCAATTTTGCTGGCAATATACACTAAAATACCGCCGCCCTTTTTTTCCTTTTCTATCTTTTCTTTCAAAGGTAAAATTCTCGATATTTAACACATTATTATCAGTATTTTCAGTGAGAAATGTTTCACAGAGTCCATTCATTCATTCATTCATTATTCATTATCTTTATTTCCTCCTTACAGGAGATTTTGAAAACAATCACATATTACATACAATATACATAATTAACATAGTGAGAATTGAAAACATATTATAATACATGTCAGTGACAAAACAAATCAATGGTGATTTTTGCGCATACATATCCATATACAAACGTAATGCTAGTAACGCTCATTTGCTAATAAAAAAACACAAAAAAACAATAACCACAGATTAACACATACGTTTCATTTCTTTTTTTTAAGCTATGACTGAGACACAATTGGTGACATAATTAAATGCCACATGTGTGAATATGTACATGTTAGGACAGCTTCTGTTTAGCAAGGACACACATCGGCCACTAATAACTTTCACCAGGAATGATTCATAGTCGCAAGACTCTAATTCATTTCTAGTTTCAAGTCCACAACTATTTTGAACTTCTTTGAGAAAGTTCAGCTTTATGGCACTGAACATTTCACACGCAGTTAGCGCGTGATACAAGGTATCGTTACACAGAAGTGTACAAACAGGGCATCTGCTCTCTGTCTTCTGAGGTGTATGAGCCCAAACTTTAGCAATAGCATGAGCACGGTAAAGATCAGAGTGAGATTTAGCTAATTTCCAAACGATTGATGGTTCAATTGAGGTATGAATTTTACGAAATAAGCAAAAATCGTTATCGGAAAATATACGGGATTGCCATAGTAAAGTTTCCTTTTGTTTGATAGCTTTAGATACTGACGTCTTCCATGCTAATTTACTTGGGAGTTGTTGGTATTTTAACAAGTAGTCATTAACGATATATGTAAGCTCATAGTAATTCAGTACGTTACAAATATCTGGAATAAAGCCATACATACGGCGGTTCATGTTGGATATGTATAAAAGGTACCGTCTTAGGAACAACATATGAGAGATGGAATATGTTGGTAAGCTGAGTAGTTTGTGAAGAAACATTAACTTTCTTTTATTAATTTCAGAAGTTATACGAAATAAGCCAACCATTGCCTCACACATATCAGATCTTGTATTTACATAAAAAGCTTGTATTTTCTTTACAACAAAATGTTGTAGACGATTTAGCATGTCAATTTCTTTTTGGGTAAGTCCATTCCAAAGTTCGCAGCCATATAATACAGTAGGAATGATGACCTTACAGTATAAATTGACAGAGTTAATAGGATTTAAACCATAAGGATGGACACCTAAAACATTCATCGCAAAGAACGCGTTTCTCCCCTTCTGACATCGTTCTTCAATTCTAAGATTCATCTTCAAATTCGATTGCAAACGCATACCAAGATGTACTGCTGTATTCACCTTGGTCAGATTCTCAGTTCCAACTAGAATAATAGGTGGTTGAAGAGAGCGTTGTTTTGTAAAAACAAGAAGATTACATTTGGGAACGCTAACCCGGAATCTCCATTTCCTCGTATAAGTGTCAACGATATCTAGGAGACTTTGTAAGTTAGCAGGTGATGTTGCTATTAAGGAGATATCATCGGCAAGGGTAGGATTTCCGCAAGGTATAGACAATATTGTTGCGCCGAGGTTTGAGTTTTGTAAACTGTGCAGTAGTTCATCAATAAAGACTAAACAGAAAAATGAAGAGAGTACACCGCCTTGTCTTACTCCTCTTTCGATCTGAACCGGAAATGATGTCATTCCATTAATACTAACTTTGCACTCAAGTCCTGCATATGATAGATCAATAATGATCCTTAACGATTTTCCGACTATTCCTAACTCGCCTAGTGTTAGAAATAATGCGTCATGCCATACTGTGTCAAAGGCTTGCATTATATCTAAGAGTCGTAAACATTACTGCCTAGCTCAAAATTGTGATAAATGCATTCCTGTAAGTTAAAGCCGGTAGTTATACAGCTAAAGTTCTCTTGGAAACCTTGCTGCTGAATACAAGGAAAGTTTGTATTTCGTGTTTCTAGAAAGGCTTTAAATCGATTCAGACATATCTTGTCAAATATTTTGCTAAAGCACGGAATTAGGGATATGGGTCTGTAACTTTTTGGATCTTGCTTAGTTTTTCCGTTTCCTTTATATATTGGAATGACAATACTTTGTTTCCAAGAAATTGGGGTAAGTTCAGTCAAGACAATTTTATTAAATAGGTTAACTAGGGCTTGTGCTATCATTTTACCACCATGGATAACGTGCTCATTCTGTATATTATCGCCGCCTGGGGCTTTCCTTGTCTTCAATGCCGATGTGACTTTTGATAACTCCCTATCATTAACGTCCTCTTCCAAACTATCGGCGAGATGTTTTTGTTTTTTAAGAGATTCAATTTCTGATTTTAGATGTGTGCTAAGAGGACATGACATTTCGCCGCGGTCAGTATTAAATACGCTTTTAAAATGTAATCCAAAGCCGTCAGCTACATCTTCATCTTTAAATAGCGAGCCATTAACTTCTATCTCCAAACATGACTGAATTCTCTTGCTCTTACGTCTATTAAGTAATCGCCAAAATAGTCTATAATCAGTTTCTGCGGCTTTGTCAATTTCGTCAAATACTTTGTTTTCGTACTTTCCAGATTCGGAGCGTTGTAATTTTCTAAAGGCTGCCTTCGCAGTTTTGTAGTCATTAAATGTTTTATGGTTTCGACCACGTGGCCTTCCCGATTCTATCCATGAGCGACGGAACTTTCTAGCTTTAGTATGAGCACTTTTAACTTCGGGTGTCCAGTATGGTTTAGCGAAAGCATTAAACTTACTCTTAGGCAAGTGTTCAAATGCAGACTTATGTAATGCGTTGACAATAACATTATTAAGATCTGTAGATGACATTATGTCAAGCTCAGCTTGACAAAGAGACAGTTCACGTTCTATTCCATTCTGGTAATTAAGATAGTCTGTGTCATTACACTTGTTCCAAGCAATGCATATTCGGTTGCTCATATTAGTACTAACCGACTTCTGATTATGTTTATGCAGTTTAATGTGACATATCAATGGAAGGTGGTCTGAAGTAAGTATTTCAGATTCATCAGATATTTGAACATCTATTATGTCTAACAGAACGTGTTCATCAACCAGAATGAAGTCAAGCATTGCTTTTGTTGGAATGTATGTGTAATTAGGTCCACGCATAATATTAAGATCATTGATCGGAACGAGATTTGACTCATTAACATAGTCGGTAAGTAGCTTCGACTTGGAAGGAGAACCTGATATGTTAGTATCGGTATTCAAAATCTGCGCATTCATATCTCCTGTTAAAATAACATTTCCCTGTGTTGAATAAAAAGAGGTAATCATTTGTAAATCACTAAGCGCGTCTTTGTAATCATTAATATAGTTGTTAGCAGGCATGTACACACAAAATATGAACATCGGAGGCATGTGGTTGGCTTGAAATTCTATACCTGAAATGCGATTATTATCGATATTCATATGACTGACATACTGACCAATTGATTTTTTATATATAATAGCCGTACCACCTTTTCCACATCTTGCATTGCCATACTGTTCAATTGATCCATCAGATGTCGCAATATAAGTATAATTTGAGTCGATACTCTCAAGGAAATACAAGGAATGGGGAAATAGCTTATGCTCACTGATGAGGGCAATATCTACATTATGGCGTTGCAACATGTCTGCCAGTGCACATGCAGAGGACATGATTCCTCTAACGTTCCATACTAAGAGGTTTAGTGTCATGAGAAGCAGTAATAACAAGCTAATTCTACAATAATACATAGTCGTAATGAATATATTCATAATGACATGAGTGTTACATACTTTCACCTTCCCATTCCTTTCTATATTGCTTTTCATTGTCTTTATAGTACTTATAATACTTGTTACTTTCATCTATGGAATAGTAATCGTCGTCATGTCCTTGTCTATAGTCTTGATGGTAATGATCGTACTCGTTGTCGTCATTACGTCTCTTATCATTGTAATGGTGAATGTATGTGTCACTGCGTCTCTCATCTGTGTCATATCTTTGTTTGTTATAACTGTTTTTCTGTCTGTCACGTTCGCGTCTTCTGTTTTCAGTATTCTTTTTTCTATCATCTAATTCTTTATCCCAAGCAGTTTTGTTAACCCATTTTCTACAAGCTATATCATCAGGCCAAAACTCTTCACATTCCACCTTCTCTTCAAAAACACTAGGTATATTTACTCTAGCAGAGGACCCATACCGGCCATAAAACATTTTAATTTGCGTCACACGTATACCTTTGTCATACAAAAACTCATATAGACCATCTTCGGTCGAACTTGAATCAATATTAGAAATATAGTATGTTGTAATGTTTTTCCTTCGTACAGCTTGAAATCGGTCGCGCATCGGGGGATTCTCATCAGCTGAAACAACATCATTACTATGCAAACTCGAGCTCCTTCTAATTGGAGGAGCAGCTTTGGGCGTATTAGAGTTTTGAGAAGAGCGCTGATGCCTGTCCGATTTGGCTGTGCAAGGATCATTAGACTTTCCTATATTCGAAAATACGGATCGATTCTCAGAGTCAATGTCACTTGTAGAGCGATTCTTCTGAATGCTCTGTATGTTATCATTCCATTCACTCACCACATTTGAGAAATCGGGTTGCGATTTAGGTTGAAACTGAGATAAGTTATCGTTGGAATCACAATTCCCAGACTGTATAAACTCAGAATGAGTCTGAGTAGTAAGTTTGTGTTCTGTGTCTTCACGAGCAAGGCTTGTAAGTTGATGAGATATGTTTGACTCGGCTGCTTTTGGTATGGATGATCGATTTAATGATTCAATCGTCGTTGAGTTCTTAGCAGCAATTTGTGAATCGATAATCGAGTCTTTAAAAACGCTTTCTGTTACTCTGGCTGTCACTGGTGTAGCGTTTTTATTATTAGGTTGAGAACTTTCAAACACTTTGGCTCTGTCAGCGTTAGATATAATCTTTCTAGCCGTTGGTGTGCTTGTAGTTAATTTGACCATCGTATTGTCTGAGTGCTTTGAGATGAGATCATTAGATGCGCGGTTGATTGGGGCACCGTTTTTCAAAGCAGACGCGTAGTCGAGCTTGTTGCCCGAGAACGTTTCACGTTCGTCGATTAGGGTAGAAGCACACTTTTGCGAAGACGTGGTTTCAAGCGAGCTCTCCATTTTGTATAGACTTGACATAACTTTTGTCATATCATTTTGCAGGGCGTTAACCTTGTAAGAAACATCACTATTGCTTACATCAGATTTTATTGCATTTACTGTACCGTGAATCGTGCGATAAGTTACAGCCAATGGCTTAACCAGATCCATAATATCTTTCAGGCTCTTTGAATTTTCGGAAAGTATAGCAAACATGGCATGTATGTCTGACTGAATTCTTATCAAAGATGCTGCAACATCTGGCACTGCAAACTTAGAATGCAGCGTTTGTTCAGGTTCGATATTATCTTTTCTAGTTGTGTCCACTTGAAACGTTGAATCATTCATTGTAGCGTTAGGTGCACTAGAAAACACGGATTTAATCGAACTTGATCGTTCGCCGCATAGAAACATATGTAGGACGTAGCAATCTTGCGCATATTTCCATGCCTTTGTCGTCGATTCAGTGTTTTTTCGTACAATTAGACGGGCAGTAGGACAGTCGGGCAAAGCTCTAGCTCTGTCAGCGAGTATGTGTCGATAGTCGTCAATGCGAGATGGTTCATAATTACAAAGCGATAGCAATTCGTCGATATATAGGTCGTTTGGTAAGTTCTTGAGGTTACTATCCAGATCCAAGAACAACACTTGGCCAGCAGAAGGTTGCGTCATTTCATAAACATGCGACATATCGTCAGAATCGTAGCTACTAATGGAGTTGGCCTCTTGTTTTGTGGCCATTTTGGTAAGTTTTTCATTGACTGCCAATCGTCTATGCCGACTGTTTTTATGGTCATGATAAATAACCGAATCGTCCATTGTTGTAGAATGTAGAGACAACGAAATGCTAAGGTAGTTTCAGTACTTTGATATATACATCATAAAACGTGAGCGCATCCACAATGTATACCGAAGCCGAACACGTGACAAGGTGACCGTTAATTGCTCAGTACAATGCAACGTATCGTACGTCTAGCTAATATCAAGGCAATTATCGACTTTTACCAATAGTAATTTATAGTTCAAAACTGATGACTAGCCGTGCGTGACGAAATTTTATTGATATAGCAGGTGCGTGTTTTCTTGAAGTAGGGCACCCACCCCACCCACTGCAATCTCACGTTCAAGAAAATGTTCAATAAACTGTTAGAAAATGCAATTCAAATTTCACAGTGGTAAATACCATGTTCAATAGTGACGATAACTGTCACAAATCTGTTTTCCTAGTTTAAATTGGCCTTCCCACAGCGATCAATCTGTTGTTGTTTTTCCCCTCGATAAACTTGCTGATGTTTGCGATTTAATGATTTTACACCGATGTTTCCGCTTTTAACAACATTGACCTTTTTATCCATACAAACTGGTTGACATTCATTTGTGTCATTTATAGGTGTACTTTTAATATTTAATATTGTAATCGTACTAGAATCTAAATTGATAAATTGATCTTCCTGATCCAGCATTAACATAAAATCACATATACATGTACATATGATGGAGTTGCAGTTGCTACATATCACCTTTAAAAGTTCATATTTGTTTGAGTGGATATCCTCTGCAGTCCCGCGTGTTATGATTGTTCATGCCACATGAATCGCAGCGTAATGGATATCGTCTGCAGTCCCGCGTGTTGTGATTGTTCATGCCACACGAATCGTTGCGTAAAGGGCGGGAGTTATACCGCGAACTGAGGTATAAGTAGTTACGTCACTGCGTTGCATCCGTCTTGGCGCGTTTATGCGGGGGCGTTTATGCGGGGGCGTTCCTGTGGAATTGTCTTTCTTTTGATTATGGGCAACTGTTTGTTTATGCACATTACTAATGTGCTGGCCCCTTTGGCGCTGAGATGAATGCCATCATGTAGGAAGAAGTGGTTTGCTACGCTTCCGTCTCCGTATATATACGCGCTGTACACTTCTATTAAATCTGCCTTTGTTTTAAGGCAGAGTTGTTTGATGATGTCGTTGGTTGGGACAATATCGGCGTCTTTCCTCGGAGAGAGTGTACATAAATACACTTTGATGTTTTGTTTCAGAAGAGTTTCAACAGCTTCTTTCAATATTGAATAAACTCCATTAAGATTGCTAGAACCGGCATCGTTTCCGCCAGCATATATGACTACAGTTCCATATTCAGACATGTCCCACTTCCTAAGTCGTAAGGCAATATCATTTGCTGTTGCCCAACGTATAGTACATATTTCTGTATTTTGCGACAGTCCACGACGTTGTATTCCTTTGAGTATGGAATCGCCAATTACTAATGTAATGTAGTTGTTTTCCTTCAACATTCACTGACATCTTCAAGAATGTTTCCTCTGTGTCTAGACTGACTGTTTGTTTGTTTTCATGTGATGCCTTTGGTGTCACAGGATCGTTGGATGGACATTTTCTTGTCACTCTCTCATGAAAGCCTTTCACGCTATCCATTACTGACTGTAAACGTCTGAGTACACTGTCGGCACATTTAGTAACATCCTTGCTTACATGTTGAGTGCGTTCCGACAATGTTTGAATACTCTCATTTGACTGGGCGTTCACAAGAGAATAATGCTTTTTGACACTGGCAATTTCATCCTTTATCTGAGTCATTTGATGTTGTGAATCAGCAATATGATTGACTAGACACTGTTTTACTTCCTTTATCTCCGTGTGTATTAGCCGTATCTCTAGAATGATGTTCATCATCGCATCTCCTGTAGAAAAACTAGTATTATCATCAAATGCGATGTATTCCATGTGGGGATCAGCGCAGTCCAGTGTACGGGTGTCAGCGCGGACAGATGTAGGGGTTTCAGAGCGGTCCGGTGTACGGGTGTCAGCGCGGTCAGATGTAAGGGTGTCAGCGCGGTCCGGTGTAGGGGTGTCAACGCGGTCTGGTGTACGGGAGTCAGCTCGGTCAGGTGTACGGGAGGCAGCGTAGTCATATGTGAGGGTGTCAGCGCGATCCAGTGTACTGGTGTCAGCGTGGTCCGGTGTAAGGGAGGCAGCCCGTTCCAAGAAGTGGGTGTCAACACGGCCCGATGTGGGGGTATCAGCACTGTCATTGGAACACGTGTCAGCGCAGTCCTTGGTGTGGAAGTCAGCGCAGTCCTCGTTGTCGGAATCAGCACATTCATTGTCTGTAGGAGGTATTACTTCCAGGAGTAAAAGAGTATTTGAAGTCTCTGCGTCCTCATTATCACTGGTTACGAAATACTTCATTATCCATGACCGGATACTGTCATTGACATCAGTACATGTTATATTTCCTTCCGCTAGGCAAACTTTGATGATGTTCAGAATTTCGTTTAGGTCAGTGTCCATACAATTCGATACACATTTTCCATTTACTAAGCACGTACATCGTGTCTTGTACATATCCAACGTATATATAGTAATGTGTTTTACCTTGCGATACTCTGTATGTTGTCTCTACCCCATTGCCATCTTTGTCTTTCAGGTGATCTGCCGTAAAATACTTATCGGCTGCAATCTTTAGAAGTTCATACATACCGGTATTTCACATGAATGTTGTACCTCCTCCTGTCTCCGTCACCACTATTTTCTCACGTTCTATGGCGTCAAGCTTTTTCTTCATAGAGTTAAACTTATTTAGATGGTACTCTCGATGCTCAATGTCGTTGTTTTCTGGTCCGAATGTACTTTTGCCAAGTTTCGGAGCCGGACAAATTTCTTTCGACGACATTCCCCCTTTATTTTCGCTGTCACAATTATAGTGTCACATACCAAATTATCCTATTTATCGTCCTTTTTGTGATAAAATTTGTTTGGCGTGACGTCATTTTCCCGCGATGGTGTAAAAATCTGGCGACTCATCGATAACCCGTTTGAGGAAGATTCTTCCATATGTATTGGTTCTCGATCCCATCTGCCCTTAGCTGTTCCTTTTACACATTCTACACATCTGTAAATGTAGTTAAATTTGTCTCTAAATACTGTTTGTTTGTTTCACTTCTGCAGTAGTGCGATGGTAGTTTCGGGAGACTATTCAGGAAGTTTTCTGCAAGTTCTCTAGCTCTGGTGTTCCTGCGAATCTTGTTTTCAGTGGGTGTGCATCTTGGTATACCATTATTTTAGGATCCTTGTTGATCCAACCATACACCATGTCTTCTTCGAGTCCTAGTGTACTATAAAGATAACTATTTACACACACGTACGTGTTCTCCACCTACTTTTAAATGGTAAATGTATGTGTTGTGTCTTCTGCTGTTCTGTTTGGCAGATCCAGCGGTAGGCACCTTCTGCACCAATGACATTACATACACTCTTTTTTCGTCCCAAACCATATTTTCCCAGAACCCTTCAAAATGTTTCATGTCTGTACTCATCATGCACTATGGAAAGGAATAGATTTGCAAAAAGCAAATGTGTTTGTCCTCTATATAATAATCCCCAATAACAGTTTTAAGCAGATCTAAAATGCAGCAATGCCGAGCTAGATCGAAACGAAAACCCGTATCTGCATTTATTCATTATAGATTCCTGAAATTTGACTAATCTAAAATCCCGTAACTGAAAATATTTCCACAAATATGAGGTCGGCTGATGAAAATTTGCACTATACAGATTTCTACAAATAGTAATTAGAAATATAACGGCATATTCAATGTATTAGAGTTGTTAAATTGCCTAAGTTAACCAGTTATACCTTAATGAAAGTTCAAATGAAATTGAACAATTAACAAACACCTTATATTTCCGACAAATTAAAAAAATTATAAATAAATCATGTAGTAGATTTAATGTTCAAATAATATATACATTTACTGTACATACATAGCACTAGAAGCCATTCAAACACTTCAATTGTCAGCCAGCCCATATAGCTCGACCTGTTACGTTTTCCCGTAACTGCAAAATGGCTAAGAGAAAACAACGTAACTGAATAGTCAAATCATATTTTCGCCTTACCTGGTTGGATCCAATCGAAATACGGCATTTTATCACATGGCTGTATTGATGTAACGCGATTGGCTATTGAGACGGCGACTAGACAGAAATGCGCGGAAAATTTTGCAGATACGGATGATGGAAAAAAAGGTTTTGCGCCAAAATTCAGTTACGAGTTTTTGGATCGGCACCGTCGATATATATACTGAACCAAACAGCTAACGCACCAGTAGACAATACCTTTAATGTATGAACTTATTATATGCCGAATGGTACCGTTGGAGACAGGTGACTTGAATGATGTTTTTTTAAATTTTACAGTCGTTATTGACAAGATATTTGTCTCGTTCAGAATGCAATTTGTTTTGATTTATTGATTGTTATTATTGAGGTATTAAAGGTATTGTCTACTGATGCGTTAGCTGTTTGTTTCAGTATACCATCGTACAATTGGGTTTGCTCTTTTTTCATCTTTTTCATAGATGGATCGTGAGTAGTTGAAGCATATATTACCTAGATACTATATATTACGGTGTCCTGTTAGGACCATCAACCATCGCATCTTACCATCGACCATCGCATCTTACCATCGCATCTTACCATCGACCATCGCATCTTACCATCGACCATCGCATCTTACCATCTTATCTTACCATCGACCATCGCATCTTACCATCGACCATCGACCTAGGGCCCTAACAGGACACCGTATGTATATATCCAGTATCATTTTTACTTTTACCCTGGTTACATTTAAATAAATCAAATTTAAGTATTCACTATTTCGTCTTATTATACTACATTTCTTAATAATATTTTATTGGTGCAATAATATCTATAAATAATAATATGCAAAAACAAATTGCTTAATTATATTCTTATAATTAATGTTAATGATTGAACAAATGCAAGTTTAATATGGAGAAAAACTAGCGGGACGCCGTGAGTTTTTAAAAATCAAATGATTGCCGTGTGTCCCTTTAAACAAAATATTCCAGTTCATAACACAAATGTCATATCAAATAACATATGGTGTTAGCACCATGTATTTCAGGTTAAAAATTTGAATACATCATACATTTTGAATCAATGATTAAATTAAATCTGGAACGTAACCTATCTTAGCACATATATTACGTTGAAGAATGAATTTCATGTAAATAATAAGATGTTTTGTATGGTGTTTTACGTCATTTGCAACACATGTAAGGTTATATATGAGTCGATATTTTTTTGTGGTGGAGGCAGACTACCCACTTTTCCAGGGTAGAACCAGTACTGTACACCTCCCGCCATCCGTAAGCATCGACACTTCCTCACTTACAAGTCGACCCAGTGGGATTCGAACCCGCAGTGGTGAGAGGCGAAGGTTTACAACGCAACGTCGTTAACCATTTAGGCACATTCATTGTTTTGGCCCTTTACTATTGCAAAGGCCATTTCTGTCAATCAGTTTAATTTTCCTGTTTCCAGTTTACTACATCTCCATGAAAAGCCTGATGTGCCCGTGCGATTTCATTTGTAGCGAATCTACTATAGCGGGTTGTTAACCTTCCACTCTCGCCGCTTCAGTTCAATTTCCACGGACTTATTTGTGTTCTGATACATTAATAACAAGAGATTTTTGTAAAACATATATGTTCCCCTTCAACGACCATGACACAAACATTCCTGCCAAGTTTCGAGTTTGTAGTGCCAGCTATTCTCGAGTTATCGCGAAGACAAGCAATTTCTAGTGTTATTTTTTACAAGTTTTGTTACCATTGCAATCACATTTCCTACGCTTATTTACCCAAAAAGGGAGGTGCCCAACTAGACCATGCCACAAACATTCCTGCCAAGTTTCGAGTTTGTAGTGCCAGCTGTTCTTGAGTTATCGCGAATTCAAGCAAACTTTAGTGATTTATTACAAATTTTGTTACCATGGCAACCACATTTCTTATGCGAATTTAAAAAAGGGGAAGTGCACAACTAAACCATGACACAAACATTCTTGCCAAGTTTCGAGTTTGTAGTACCAGCTGTTCTTGAGTAATCGCGAAGAAAGGCAATTTTTAGTGTTGTTTACATTTCTCATTAACGCCATAGGGCAACCACATTTCTTAGGCAAATCTGCCCACAACTACACCATGACACAAACATTTCTGCCAAGTTTCGAGTTTGTAGTTCCAGCTGTTATTGAGTTATCGCGAAGAGAAGCAATTTTTAGTGATTTTTACAAGTCTTGTTACCATGGCAACCACATTTCTTACGCGAATCTACCCAAAAGTGGAGGTGGACAACTAAACCATGACACAAACATTCATGCCAAGTTTCCAATTTCCAGCTGTTCTTGAGTTATCGCGAAGACAAGACTTAGGGACGGACAGACGGACGGACCGACCGACCGACCTACATTTGCAAATCTTCGAATCTTTGTGGGGCATAATTACACAATCGAGCTGCACCTGTAAGACCAGTTTACTCGCTTTTATATGTCGTGAGTAAATATTCTATTGACTTCAAACAGGTAAAAACAACAAAAAACAATATTAGGCAATAGGCATATATTCAGGCAATTAATAAAACTCATTACATAGAAATTCAAACAGGAACATGGTCACGTGTGAACAAGTCCAGTTGTCAGAGGCGATAAGTCCTCCTGGTACAATAACAGGCGATGGAAGGAAGTATAACAGGCGATGGAAGGAATGCTTCTGAAAAAGGCAAACAAATTTCTTTAAAACAATTGTAAAAAAAGCGTTCACCCCAAAAGTAGCTAGGCGATGGAAGGAAGTAACAGGCGATGGAAGGAATGTTTCTGAAAAAGACCAACAACTTTCTTTAAAACAATTCACCCCGATAAAGGAGATAAGTACACATGTATGTATTTTTCTTAGAAATACCATACCCTCTTTGGACAACATAAAGGTATGAGGTGCCGTTTTACTATTTATTGGGTATTTTTTGATATCCATAATTCATTTTTGGATATCCATATTTCATTTATGGATATCAAAAAATCATTTATGGATATCAATAATTCAATTATGGATATCAAAAAATCATTTATTTTATTTTTTTATATCAATAATTCGATTATTTTGTATATCAATAATTCAATTTTTTGATATCGATAAATACTTCTTTTTTTTATATCAATATATAAGTCGATTTTTTTTAAATCAATAATTCAATTTGTGATACCAAAAACATCTATTTTTTAATTTATAAATCATTTTTTGATATAAAAAACCAGATACTTTAACATTGACTAACAGTGCCAAACTAATAGAAGCTCCCTAACATCCGGGCATTCCAGGCTAGCGAACAACGGCGATCAATACAAGAAAACGTGGAACTGAACTGAAAACGTTGTATTTATTGATTTCATAATATGAATCGATTTTTGGATATCTGAATCATTTTTGATATGAAATAATTGAATTATTGATATAAAAAAACATCAATTATTTGATACCAATAAATCGATTTTTTTATCCATAATTCGATTTATTTGTTTTGATATCAATAAATCTTTTTTTGATATCCATAAATGATTTTTTGATATCCATAAATGAATTATTGATATAAAAAAACACATATATGTGTGTAGTGAACCTACATACAGTGGACTGTTATCCTCACAATATTGCCTATTCAGTTCTATTACACGGATGTTCTGCCACGACACATAAATTATGTAAACACTCATTTCAAAAACGCCAAGATTGCCGTGTGTCCCTTTAACTTGTGGGTAATCTAGAAAAAAAAACTGATGTAAATAGCATTTTAAACGATTTCATTTCCCAAATATCCGCGATGTAGAGCTAATCAGTAGATGAAAACAAAAGGTGTTATACGAACTTAATCCTTAGTCTCTAAGCGGAAAAAAAATACTGTAATTATTTTGCCGTAATTCAATTTAAAATACCGCGGCAGTGGTGAAGTGGTATAGCGTCCGTCTCGCACGCGGGTGGTCGTGGGCTGCGGAGATCACAGACCGGTCATACCAAAGACTTTATAAAATGGTACTAGTAGCTTCCTTGTTTGAGGTAGCCTAGGGTAGTGCTAGGACTGATCGGCTCATTTCAGTATAATGTGACTGGGTAGGGTTTCATGGCATGCGTCTTCGGTGTGGTGTTCCAGGGTGGCAGCACTATAAAGTCCAGCTATAAAGTCACTGCTACAAATAGACACCCGCGACCGTCGTAATACGAAATAGTGTTAAAAGTATTTAAATGTAGTCAAATTGGACGTTTTTTAATAAGACAAAACACTACGATGAATGATATATAACACGTTTATTTAAGACCTTCTTAACCGGTTTATGTATTTAAAGTCGGGTCTGCCGACGTCTTCGATGAAGTCCCATCAGTGGTGGCCTTTTTCAGGCCAAAACGTTTGATCTGAATGTCGGATCAAGTCGGACGTCTCATTGGACCACCGTATTTGTCGGTAGCGGACTGCATCTACTAGTGCGCTTATTAGATGTCGGTAGCGGACTGGGAAGATTGTCGTTAGCGGACTGGGAGGATTGTCGGTAGCGGATTCCATAGAATTAGTGCGCTTAGTCTGGGCAGAAACTATTTAAGAGAAAAAACCTTAAACCTTAATCGATGTGCATCCGACGATTCTCCGATTACGTTAGTGATGGCTGGATGTGCGGTCATTAGGGTGTCATGACAGTAAGGTGACCGTCATATATGGCCTAACATCTGCTAAAATGACTTAAAACACCATTCAAACAAACAAAAACACGACACCAGCTTCTTCGTTTTTCATCTGATCTTTACCAAACTTCGTCTAGTGTAACACGTAACATAAGCTCACAAGAGCTTTTGAACCGACCCAAATACAGCATACGCGGTGGGTCACACGAAAACACTCAACAATTACAATTTGCAAGCATACTAAAATAACAGTTAATTGGCTAATGCAAAACTACACAAGTGTAATTCAAATTAAACAAGATACTCATCTAAATGTTAATTAATTTCAGTAAACTTTCAGACACGTTTTAAAGTTAGCGCATGGTAGTTAATTATTTTTCATTCGATTTACACCAAATGTGACATCAGTGAGATAAACTCATCTCTTATGCCTCTTGTATCTTTGTTATTCTGTCTCCGCTTTAAACTGGTGCAATAAAATCAACAATCAGTAATATGCACAATAAAATCAACAATCAGTTATATGCACAAACGTTTTGCTCATGTAGAAAAACTAACGGGACGCCACGAGTCAAGAAAATCAAGATTGCCTGTGTCCATTGTAAGCTGTTTTTTTAAAATGGCATACGTTTAACATGGTGTTGTTGTACTTGGATTCGTGCCTTTTTAGCCTTTTTTTAAAAAAGTAAAAAAAAATATGACATACGCAACTAGTTCTTCTTCTAATTGGAGCACATAGTAAAAAACAGACATCTGCTAACTTAACCAGAGTAACACAATAGTAGTTGCTGTGGTATTCTTTTCCAATGTATAAATTTCAGTATTCGTAGTTTTTAAAATACTTCTATGTAATAATACGATACCGGAGGCCTAAATTACATATCTTTAAAAAGGTATAACCCATATACATTGTTTAATGCAATATTGCATTGCATATCGTTTTGAAATCGCCTTGGTAATTCCGTGGATAAAGCATTGTGCTTTAGAGCTACAGACCTCTGTCCGGTGTGGTTTCGTGGCCTGGCGGAGGCACCAGCGTGAATTCGCGCGTCTTTGCAATACTGTTGAACGAACATAGTATAAAATACTTCGCTCCCTGTCTGGTAAGACATTTTATCCAGCATTTCTTCTCCCTCTGAGGTTGCAGTCACAATACTATAATATGACGTGTTAACGAGAGTTGACATTAAATTGCAATCATTATTCATTATACATGTATATATTATAATGTTGACTGCGAGCCTCGCCTAATCATTAATGAGCTTTATCTATCAGGTACGCCCCCTTTTAGGTATATCCCGAATTGGTACGAAATTGATAGGGATTAATGAATGGATACTATATAAAAACCTTAAGAAAACATGAGGGTAAGTTTGATTTTATTATATTTTAATAAAAAAGAGTCAAACATGCACATCATGTAACAGAACGAAACACAATTCTTTAAACACGTTCGAGACTTGTGTTTTATATAACATTGATCACAAGAAAGGGTGGCAAATGGCTTTATGTCAATCGAAATGATAACACTTTTATAATAAAACGCCAAATTAGCATATATTTTCTTCCTATTTATTTTTTGTTTTTATTTATTCATCCATTTTTTCGCTTTTTTTTGCATTTATTCATCCATTTTTCGCTGACTAGTTACCAGTTAAGTTCACGTTTATTTTATTCTATATTCGACTTTGAATTGGGAGTTTTTTGCGGTTTTCCCTAGTTTCGTCCGTCTGATGGGGTCGTAAATCGGGCGGTCCCGTCTATCAGACATCCGAACACGTAATAAAACCACAGGAATCTTTTCGATGGTGGAAGTAAGGCACGGTTCCCATTTTATTAAGAAGTGTCTTTTTCCAAAGACACTAATTAACCAAACAGACTAATCAATTTTCTCTCGCAGATCCAGCTGGTGTGTTTGTGTGGGGGTGGGTGGGGTAGTGGGGGGAGTGGTCTCACTTGAGAACACACACACAAACACACACAAAAACACACTTGTTTTCTTTTCATTGTTGTTGTTTTCAACCTCAGGGGTGGGTGAGTTGGGGTCAGACCCATTGTCTCCTCCTTAATCTGTAGTTTATCTGAATAATTGCAGGTATATACTAATTATAGAGTTAATAAATTTCGTTGATACACCTGTGTGTTGTTTTACACAAATACTATTTTAATTGCTCCACACCATCAACTACATGTGTATGTATTATAGCAGCATTCCCGATGTGAGACTGCATAGCAACTATCAAATGGAAATTCTTTCGTTTAAGTATGTCCAAAATATTGAACTGCGACATAGTTTCGATAGAAATAAACGATACATACAGACATTGTTTTAGTTGGTAAACACTTTTGCTAAGTCTGAAGGCTTTATTAAAAATGAAAAGCAAAGTAGGTCAGCGTGACCTACCGTTGGCCTATTTTTTCAAATTCAAACTGTAAATATGACAGAGTAGGAAGTAGGTCAACCTGACATGCTTTTGAAGAAATTACCCTCACTGACCTAAGTAGGTCTTACACATTTTTAATAATGCCACGGTAATTCTCATTTGATTGACCCGTTGAAGGCCTTACAAAATGAAATGTTAGTTTTTCATATAAACATATCGTCAAACGTCTAATTGTTTCAATATTAGAATGAAGAAGTAGGTCGACCTAAGTTATCTTAATATCCTTAGTGTTAGTTTGCAAATGAAGGTCACACTGTTTACTGTTAAAGGTTATATCTGTTTACAAAAACAAACAAAAAAATAAAGCAAAATAAAAAATAAAAAAGGACTTACTTTTCAGGTCATTGACCTTTTGACCTTAATTGGAAAAATACGCCACAAACCTTGAAACTCGTGGTCACTATGTTGATTTTTGCAGACCTTGCATTTTTTGCCAAGGTCAAGATTAAACATGCGTAAATGTGAAAATTCGCATCAATTATCGGGTGAGTGTGTGATGGGGTGGGTGGGGCGTGGCGGGGAGATGGGGACAGTTATGATGGAATGGCGGGTGACGGCTGAAGGAACAGGTAAAGTTTACAAAATCCTGATGCAAACAGCATTGCTTCATCCAGATAAACATTTAATTATGACGATACCCAGATGCTGGATAAGCCGTGCAGAAGCGGGACTTTGTCCTTCATATAAGATGACCGTCCTATAATGAGTCATGAATAGATAACAGGATCAATGAAGATGTTATCTTATTTTACACACTTTGTAACGAGAGGCTGGGTATATCTGTAACTATTTCATTGTGTTTAGTCTGTAGTTTTAGATGGGAGCTGTGCCCAATATATCGAAAGGAAACGGATTTTTTTTAAAAATAATAGAAAACGAAATTAAATGGTGTAAATAATAGCCAGAACCTTTGTATATTGGGCTCTCGGTGTGGGAGCGGAGACGGGGTGGTTGGGTCGGGCGATCCAGGCGAAAGATATAACGCGTTCTTTTTTAACTCTATCTACATCTTTTTTTTATAGTCATTCGAATAACTACGTATATACATGTATAATGTCTCATTTATATAGAACTTCGACGATATGAAAATATAGACTATGGTCTTTATGGTAACTTCATGCATTACTACCATTTGTGTTCACACACGGCAATCTTGATTTGTTAAAAACACGCGGCGTCCCGTTAGTTTTCTACATGACTTTCATTTGTTCAATCATTAATACTACTTGTAAGACTAGTATAAACCAGATTGTTTTTGCATATTTCTAACTTTTGATTATATTGCAACGATAATATGTTTAAACCTAAGACATAATAAGAAGGAAAAAATTAAAACTCAAAATTGTATTTAATTATATGCAAGCAGGTTTAACGTCGAAATGATACCGACTTAATACAGTTAGACGCTAAGTTTAATTCTTGATAAAAACTTCCAGAGTGTCATGTTTCCCTTTTAACTAAGATCCCCATCGTGATGTCCATATGTTTGGTGTAATTTTATTGGCTATATTGAGTAGATAAAAAGTAAGAAATTATATTATTCTTCGAGAATAGAAAAAAACGTCTTAGAAGCAAAACTACCATTTCGAGCTAATTGCTTGCAATTTAATTAAAGGTCCATTGCATCTGGTGTATACTAGTACCTCTTATTTGGCGAAAGAACAATCGCAATTAGACTTCAGAGTATGTATTTCTGTAGATAGCGTGCACCGCCCTTTAAAAACAGATCAAGAAATTATATATCTGCATTTTGGACATAAACTCAACGTAATCTTACATTTGGCGAGGCATTCTAAGACATTGTTGCTGTATTGTATTGATGTTTTAATATATACTATACTTTCAATGAGGAAGTACAGTTATTGTTGACGTTTTATCCAATGAAGATTATAAACATTCTGAATGATTGTCATACTCCTCGTTCCACATTTATCTCTAAATATGCAAGTTATTGTTTTACAATGTTTGAATTCTGGGTGTTGTTTCAAAGTCATGCGCTCGTACTAGTTATCTATCTCAGTTGGCGTTCTTTGTTGTCTGGTGTCGCTGTCACACCATCATTAAACAAAGAACAATAAAAGGCACAGACAAAGAACAATAAACGGCAGTGAAATAAGAACGATTCCGTTCAGCTTTCGTTCCACTTTCAAAGCGACGTATGTGTGCGTTGTGGGCCTGTGTCTAAAGCTATTACTATCAGGCTCTTCGTTATTTTTCTAGCTCTATTGATAAGTAATACTTTTTCGGAATAATAATTAATTGTTTAAATTTTTAAACAAATTCACATAATATACTATACATAACATTTCATTGCAGACTTACTGGCACATACAGCTACGTGACGCAGATCTCGGGTAGAAACAACGCCTATAGGATTTTGCGATGGCAACGCCAGGGTCAGGTGGTGTTGCTCCTGGAGGGGAACATCTGTCCACGCCAAGTCCCCCACAGGTAAGTTGTTAGCGGTATTATGACGGCATTACGTTCAATTGAATAACTTACATTCATTTTTTAAATTATAAATAGTTAAAACCTATCAGAAAATACTACTGTTCTTACTGTTTATTTTACACAATTGTAATATTGTAACAAAGACAAAATCATATGTTTTGCATTTATTAAGTGTGCGCAACACAAACATGTGAAGAACAAAAAATAAATAAACACGAACGCTAAGGTCTATCTGCCCGAGAATTTTACATACTAAAACCTCAAACGTAACATTCGAATACTTTTTACTCTTACGACTCATTATTAGGAAAAAGAGCTAAATGTTCATAATCCGTATTTTTAGGCTCCTTAATTCGATCAATTTAATTTGTATTACATGGGTTTATAAGACGAATGTTTCAAAATAATTTTCAAAATTACTCTGAGGGGTGTGTGTGTTGTGGGGGGGGGAGGGGGAGGGGGGAGTGGGGGAGGGGGACTTTCACAAGTACTCAATCGAAGCCAGACCAACAAGAGAATCTAAAACCATTAAGGGCACGACAAACACATCTTCTTTTTATTGCGTACCATACAAATAAAAATAAAATGCTTATGTAAACGTGTTATTTAAACGAATGAAATATTTTGAAAGTTCAATATTTCATTATTACTCTCAAATCTGCAATAGTATGATCACTATCAAGTTAAAAAGTGAAGAGAGCTGCAACCACAGCCGAAGAAAACGTCGTTTTGTTGCGTTCAGTATCATTGTTCCGAACATTAATATTCAATCAACATAATTATGTAGTCTTATAATCTAACCGAACACTAATGTATATTTTCAGGGCCAACATAGTGGTACGACACCAGGTCAGGAAACAAGTCACACAAGTGTCATTGTAGTCGGAATAGTGGTTCCCCTCGTCCTCGTTGCCATTGGAGTATTTATATTCTACGTGTGCTACCGCAAGAAGTATCCGGTGCGCATGGTCATTGGGAAGGACTTCTCGAGATTCACAAACCCCGCATACAGTAAGCGTGCGTCTACCCTGACGTTGGTAAGAAATGATGCTGAAAGCAATCAAGAGATTATTGATGATCTTTCTCGCAAACATCCGACGCTTTCCTTGGTGAGAGAAGATGATAAAGACGGAATTATAAACGAAGGATTTATAAACGAAGATATTCCAGAAAGTACCGGCGAAACAAATACTACAGATAACTGTAAGAGCCACTCTGAAATCGTCAAAGGAAATACAACTGAATCAGCAAATATCTCGGTGTTTCCCGACATACATGTAGCACGTGAACGGCCAAGAAGAGCAATCCTTATAAAACCGGGTGACTTCGATGAATTTGACAATGGTTTTGAAATGGTTACGGAATCCGATTTAGGTCAGCGAACAGAGAGTGAACTCAGTTCTGGTAATGACAGTACGGATACGCACACTATAAGTTTGTCTTTTGCTGATACATTTGACAGAAGATATTCACGAGCAGATTCCAACGACAAACGTTTAGATAGCAATGCCACCAGCAAAGGAATTAATCTAGTTGAAAGTAAAGAAAATGCTGCAGCTGAACCTCCGAGTACCGATCAGTATGGATTTGAAACCGGTGCTGTTGAACTTGATAAGAATCCCGGCGACATCAATGCCAAGGAAATACCATTTGGGGTAAAAGATGAAGCCGATGGTTTCATCTCCAAAACATTTGAGGAAAGAGCTTTTACGATAGAAAGTCACATAGTCGAAGCAAATAGTGAAGACCAGCATTCAGAAGCATTTGATAATTCAATGAGTAATGACAGTAGTTTTGAAAAGTTGGATGACATCGGTATTGTGGAACAAAAAACAGAAATTAATACCTGTGCTCATGAACAAGAAGAGATAGAAGATCGACAAGTTGTCAATACTGATGCTATGGAGACGAAAGATAACTCATGTTTGCCAACCAGTAGGAACACTTTTGTGGAATATGAAGAATTTGTTCAGGAAAATCAAACAATAAATCCACTCGCTGATACAACATATAACATAGAACAAACGGGAAATGTCATTTTCAACTCACAGTTTGACCTCGTAGCTGGTGACATTAAAGAAAATGGTACAACGGGAAATTATGCTCAAATGTCTAATGACCAATGTCAGAAAATGCCGTCGGTGTCAAATGAAGAACATATCGATGTTGAAATAAATGAAGAACCAACAAAAGGATCAGAAGAGAATATTACTGCAGACACACTTGGCATTGATGAAAATATTTTTGCGAAAACCGATGCTAGTAATAGTAAAAGACCTTCGTTGAGTCTGTCACATGAGAAAATTTACTTGGAAAACTCTCCGCCCACTCCTACGGTAATACTTCAAGACGATATTATATTTGAACAGGATTCAATTAGTCCAGTGCATTTTGATAATGCTAATACTACACCCGGACGAGGACGACGTTCTCTTACACTGGAAAACATCAAGACTCAGAATGCACCTCTTAATACTGTCCGTGGATGGCACTCTGCCGAGACTCTGAAGGATCTTTCTGTATCAAATAACAATGCGCAATTTGCTGTAAATTTGGACCTCGGCGAACATGGAACGAAAGCAGACGTTTTACCGGAGTCGATTGATGATACCAACTTGAGAAATAAAACATGCGATAGTGTCGACTTAAATGATATTCCTTCAACTTCAGTTGTCGATTTAAGTCAATCGTGGACTACAGAGTCATCACTTATAGGCATATCCGCAAATGTAATGGATAGTGTTGAGCAGTTTCAGTACTCTCTTGAGACTGAAGTTACAGAAAGTGAAACTAAACACGCACTGGGCAGTTTTGAACAGTTGCAGTTTCAGCAATCGCTTGATATAACAACGGCAAATGCAGATGATGCTTCTAAACCGCTGGCTTTATTTACTCAGTTTCAGAACGCTCTTGACGTATCAGCGGAAAATGCGGAGCTTGTTCCTATATCGGTGGACACATTTGAACAGTCTAGCGGCTCCCTTAGTATAACAGCGCTAAATGATGTGAATGCTCCTAGCCAACTGGACACTTTTAATCAGTTCCAATGCTCTCTTGACATATCTTCGGGTCATGCTTCTAACCTATTGGACAGTTTTGAACAATTCCAGCCTTCTATTGAAGCTTCAACGGGAATAATGGATGGTACTACAGTTATGGACAACAGTTTTGATCAGTTTCAGAATGCGTTTATGAGTGCATCGACTCCTAATGCATCGGTGGTTGATGATCAATGGTCCAACTTGATAGAAAACAAAAACGACCCATTCGAAAGTAGTGTTTTTGAATCATTTGCAGTTATAGAAAAATACCACAGTTCGGCAGAAACTATAAGCGAATCGTTTGAAAATATCCTGACCAAATCATTTGAAGTGGACAATATGACAAAAGATAACACTTTAATGGGAAACGACCCTTTCACAAATATATTAAATGAACCACCAAAACTAAAGAATAACGAAGATAAGAGCAAATTAGTGGAACACGATCCCTTCACAACCCTGCTGCCACTGCCACAACAATCTGAACATGCTAGAAATGATAAGGACGAAGACACAGACAACGTTTCTCGTGGAGATAGTGATAGCCATTTATTTACAGACCGACCTTTAACGGGAGACTTGTTAAATATGGAGGTATCGACAGACTCGGTATTGTCTTGGGAACTACTAAGTGAAGGAAATAGCACGGACTTGTCGTTGAGTCCTCCCATAAATGCAGCCGAAATGGATATACTGGACTTCACTAAAGAATTACAAAATCCGTTGACAATGCCACACCTATCAACAGAAAATTCGGTAAACGAACTATTAGAAACAGGTATAGAAATAACTGGTGCAGTTTTCCAAACATCTGAGAATACATCTGCTGATTCCATACAGGTAGGAGACGGTAGAACTGTGGGAAACGACGAGAACAATGGTGAATCTTATCCTAAATTTAGGGTTTCCGATATATCAGCCGTTCTTGATATAAGTAAAACGTCAGAAACGAAAGCAGATGGTGGTTCCGAAGGTGATATTTCGTGGGATCTCATTGACCGTGATGAGAGTGATTTACACGTGTTTCAAGAAAAGGACAACGACGATACTGACTGTTAAAAAATCTAACCCGCCAAATAACGGCAAAATTACACAACAAAACGTGTATCAAAACTTTATCCAGAATGTATATGTGCCGATTAAAAGTAAAGGTTTATTAACGGGTTCTAAAAATACGCGTAACTGAATATGCGTAAAATGAATTATTTATGAGTTGGTAACTCTTAATTCGAAGCTCCAGTTTCGGGATTTGGCATGACTGGTTAAAAACGTTTATATTGCGTCTAAAGAGTTTGGATTCTCAAAATATGTAAGTTATATGCATACCTCGTCGTCAGTAGGATTAGAAACGGTGTACATAGGATGTACTGTTTGGATGTTGTTGGTGGGTTAGCTACTATTGGCGGGATTGTGTTGGTTAACGGCAAGTCATTATACTATTAACATTAATAGTATCAGAATGAGTGAGTGTTGTGACAACTATTTTATATTGTTATAATTTTCTTTGTAAAGTGTGCGGTGGGATGGCCCTCCCTGACCCACAACACACTCATTCACAGGGAGAATAAATGGGTTACCTATTTGGTAACTAAAAAAAAAAAAAAAAAAAAAAAAAATTAATGAGATGCTAATTCAGGGCACTGATTAATACAATTAAAGACCATTCCGATCAAATTTTAGTTGATATAATTATGATACGATGACGTAAGTTAATGTAACATCGATCGGGAACACCTTCTGCAATATTACTTAGTGTATGATTGCTACTGAATGTTTAATTTGAATTATTATTAGTCTGATAAATAAAGAGAATTTAACATTCAACTTTTCAAATGCTATTAAACGTATAAGCAGACCCTGTAGACAGTTAGAAATAAAACCCTTCGATTATTGACGTTTTGTTTATATAAACAGTACTTTATGCCATTAACCACTGATCTTATAACTTAAAATTCTTAATTGTTATGCTTCATTTATGCACAGATGAAATTTACACATGTTCAAAGCCTGCTTATGTTTTAAACTTGCCATGTTATACATGTTTAAAGTACACAGCATAGTTAATGCATAAACAGATGAATTCATTACTTTGTAAAATATCTATATTTAATAT
This sequence comes from Cyrtodaria siliqua, assembly GCA_037043455.1. Taxonomy (NCBI): domain Eukaryota; kingdom Metazoa; phylum Mollusca; class Bivalvia; order Adapedonta; family Hiatellidae; genus Cyrtodaria; species Cyrtodaria siliqua. The sequence continues at coordinate 191,213 of JAWPHD010001971.1, forward strand.
GTTCAATATGCTTTATATATGAGTAGAAGGCCTACTATTTGGTAATCTACGTTATACATAGCAATAGTCTACGATATCAGTTTCTATTCAGTCATACATGTTTTATCTTTGCATTGACGATGACGATATACCTAATATGTCCACACATTGACTGTGTACAAATTAAGTTTTAATATGTTAGTATTACTGTATGAAACAGATATAAATAATATATAAGTAAATCTTATTTCAGTGCTTTTATATTTTTCTTCACAAACTGTATCAGAAATAACTCCCAATTTTTTCCCTACCAAATTAAAGTTCTTTAAAGGGAATGTAGCGACACAGCCAAACAAGCTCTGTTATTGAGAGTTCTGAAAAACTTGGGAAAAGGTGAAAGAATTATCAAAATCGGATGATAAACAAAAAATATATGAGGTTGTTCTAAAACGAATATGGAAGCCACCATTTTTAGAACTATGACGTCATAGTACCATATTACCATATATGGAATATTGATTAATATCATTTAAAACGAAGAAAATCACTGCAAATGAATGATTTTTTTTACTGGTCATATAAAGCATTACTGCCATTAAGTATTACATATTTTTCATACAGTTGTTGTTAGTTTTTTCCTATAAATCAGTAAATTTTCATATTTATAAATATTCCATATATGGTCATTTAGAACCGTGATGTCATAGTTCTCAAAATGGCCACTTCCATATCCGTTTCAACAGAAACTTCAAATGATCATATCTTCTTTGTTTATCATCCGATTTTGACAATTCTTTCACCCTTATTCAAGTAAATAATACATATGGTTTGGCTGTGTCGCTACATTCCCTTTAATGGCATGTATTGATGTATATGTTAAAGGTAAAGAAATACCAGCGACAGGTGTTTATAATGGGTGACCCTTTATTTTGAGAAATGGTGGTTAGGGTGTTAGATAAACTAACTATCCAAGCTTCAACAAAAACTACTTAGAAACTGATCAAATACTTCTCAAAGCTGTGAGAGTTTTCCATAAATAAGTAACAAAGAACTCGCACATTTTAAAATAGAAGCACATGTAATGATTTGATTTGATTTCATGTTACGACTGACATCCACATATCTTCTAGAATCGCGTCCAGTCTCCTATTTTCTCTGTCGAATGCCGTATGAGCTGATAAGGATGCCGTATCAAAAAAAATGTATAAAAAGAACGAAAGGGAGAAAACTATTTTCATTTCCTTAATACTATTAGGTAAACCATTATGTAGGCAATAATCGTAATTGAAGTCTATTTTTAAATACACTATGTAACACATATATTGTCAATAGCTCATTAAACATATTTTTAATTATGTTTTGAAAACGTATGTTTGTTTTTTCTTCTTTTGATTAGAATCGGAAATGAGTATATTAAAAAAATCCCCATTCGAGTTCATGAATGAGAGGTAAACAGAGTTTGACAGAAGAACAAGAAAAACACGCTAGGTAATAATATGACCACAGAACACGATGAGGAATAATGCTTTTTCAGATAAAGGTAAATTAAGCAAGCATTTTTATATTCCGTGCATTTTTCGCGTTTACATGGTGTGGTATATAGGTGTTCATAGGGAGCGTGTATGACGTTTCGTACCCTGGATGTTTCGTACCCAGTTTTGGACACGAAACGGCCAAGTGTTGGTCCAAAGTGTTGGACATTTCGTACCTTCCCGTTGGACATATCTTACCCTGTGGTTGAACGTTTTGTACCCAGTTGTTTTACGTTTCATACACATAACTGTTTCATACCCATAAATAAATAACATTCATTGACATTGTACTACTCCAAGCCTTTTCTGTCCTTACCACTGTAACCGCTGATGAGGTCTTTATCGTACCGGATACTACAGATAGGCACCCGGGGTACATTTATGTATACAGATACATACCCGAAAATCATCGAAATCCAGAAAGGCCCTGAAATATATATAAATGTACCCGAGACAAAATACAGTGTTGTAAAACACGGCCGTAACGCGTTCTGTTACTTCACGGAAACGAAACTTTCATTGTTTACAAAGTTTAATCGATTCACTTTTTAAAAGCCGATAGCAGTTGCCTCCACCTTAAAGGAATGCAGTTGGTCTAAATATTTGACCAACTCTTCTTGAATGACGAGCTGCAAATATGCAGCTTTACTTTTTTGCGCGGGGTTTGATGATTTACAACTTCCGGTTTTACGACAATACGTTCTGTATTTTATTACTAACTATGGCAGCCTAAATATGTTTTAAGAACAATAGCGCAATAGTTAATGATAAACAATATTGTTTAAGCAGTTGTTTTATCAAGTTCTAAATTGTTTCAATTCCGCCAATGAGGTCTTGTTTGTCCTATACGCTTCTGTATATTTGGGGGCCGTTCTGGAATTCAAAGATTTTCGGGTACGTTTCTATATACATAAATATACCCCTGGTACCTTTCTGTAGTACCCAATACGACAATGACCCCATCAGCACCACTACCAGCCATTTTTACATTTTTGATATTTCATCTGGCTGTGTACGGAAAAGTAGACAGCACACATCTGAGAGGGTACCGACCCCCTTTTCGTACGCCGGATTCCGACCCATATTAGCCAGTATTCCGTATGCCGGGTTGTGGTATGCCGTACGCCGACATCGCAGTTTTCCATACGCGTACGCCGTATTTTTCTCAATTTTTTTTTTTTTCCATCCAAAAAATTAAAAAAATGCTAATTTATGTCTCAGATTGCTGGAAATGCCATTTCAGAGCACCTAGGTTTCAAAATTTTACGGGGGGCATGCCCCCGGACCCCACTAGAGAGCTCGGGCCCTGCCTCCACCACAAAAAAGAATCGACCGTCATATATAACCTTACATGTGTTGAAAATGACGTAAAACACCATACAAACAAATATTATAAAATATGTTTTACTACATTGTCCACACATACAGTGAAAATCTTAGCAGCGGCACGAATGATCTCAAACAGCAAAAGGTCACAGTAATATGACAAAGGTTTCAATAAATGTTTTGTTTGTTTGTAACAGACAGATGTCGAGAGTGTGTTACTATAAATAGATTTTAATGTCTATTATTGCTTGGGGTTTAGGCCAAGAAAACAAACAGTCGTGTTTCAGGTTCCTGACCGACCATATATTTTGTCCCGACCCTAACATATTTTTTCCCAGTTTCAAAAAATAAATAAATTAAAAACATCTCGATTTCTTGTGCCGCGATGATGACAATATTGTTTTTGTTATGTATTCGTCAATGCTTTACCCCGACAGAAATACTGCGATTGATGTATCTCGGATGTTTACGCTTGTTTTTACCCGGCAATGGCTGCCACATATGGCCTTCAAGGTCGCTAAATGCGACCACCAGGAGTTATATTAGATGTATTTCTACACACAAATTGGTGGCCGATATTATCGAGGAGGTTCATCCTTCATATAAAGGCTACAATATTACTGTCACCAGTTTTGTATGTATTTTTCCTAGCGACACAATAAAAAAAAGTCAAATTTATGTATTCTTTGGCTCACACGACGAATGTTTATAAAATTGAAATATTTAAAGTAAAAAAAAACAAGTGATTTTATTTCATTGTATGTTTTACAATGTTGATGATTTTCCGCTTTCTTGTCTCGTACGTTCCTCTATTAAAAATAGCATTCTATGCAACTCCGTGGTGGCCCTGAGTGAAATCCTGATTTATGGAAATTTATATTTGGTGTTGTCATGTTTTAATTGTTTACCTAATATCATGTTATTACGAGAAATCATGAATTGATCAGAAAGTTATATCCTGTATCATTGTTTTATTTGTTTTTAATAGAAATGATTTTTATGATGAATAAAATTAATGTGCTTCAATCCACTTGTTTAACATATATATTTAATACCAGTTTTAGAATAGCAACACAGAGAGCTGTGTGTACTTCTATGTACGTTGCATGTTCTACTGAAACAATATTCCAAACAAATGCTTGTTTGTTCTGCTCTGTGACGTTTCTTTGCCATCTTCATGTGATGAGTTCATAGTCCATTTTGGAGCAATTTTAAATTGTATATATTAATATATACATCATCGACGCCCTCAAAATCAGAGTTAAGAATTAATACCCTCGTGTAGTAAAAAAAAAAAATCGACCTACCTACCCTATTTTATTTTAGCAGGAAACCTGAAACACAACTATTTATTTTTCTTGGTATACACTGAAACATGGCTTGGCCTCATTAGCCTGTCCTGGCCTGGCCTGGCCTAAGATAAATTGGTCCCTTGGGGCTAGTTAAGGTCAGGCCACGGAGTCATGGGTTCAAAACTGGGATTAATGTTTGCGTATCCAAGGTCATTTATGTTATTTCTACACGGTCAGTGGCTCACATTAAGGTTAACACCTTTCTCATGGGACAATGCAGCTGTACGGAGTATTTTAGGAATTGTACACCTTGTGAGGGTCATTCAGAAATAAAAAAAATGATAGTTATCATGTTGAAACAACACATTTTTATCTTCATATGATAAAATGCAACCAGTTTATGATGTAATGGAAACATGTTTTTATTAATGTGAAATAGACAATTGACATGGAATAATGGAAACAAATATGTTTTCTAAGCAAGTAACTTCAAGCGCTTAATGCAACAATCACATGATTATAGCATTTAAAACATATCCCTTTTTGTTGTTGGCATAGTTACATTGCGTTTTATATTTGGAACTTTGAAAAAGTTCTCATGAACCAAATGCATATGAAGTTGCAATCCTCTGGAACAAGCAACCACACAATACAATTATAACACACTAGCTTACAGAGGTATCTGGTGTTAATAATTCGGCTCCTTTAAATCCTTAATCTCTTTAAAGAGACATCTCTCTAGCTTAAAGAGACATATCTCTAGTTTAAAAAGACATCTCTCTAGTTTAAAGAGACATCTCTCTAGCTTAAAAAAGGACATCTCTCTGGCTTAAAGAGACATCTCTCTAGCTTAAAGGGACATGAGAAATCACTCTAGTTTAAAGAGACATCTCTCTAGTTTAAAGAGACATCTTTCTCGCTTAAAGGGACATAACTGTAGCTAAAAGAAACATCTTTCTAGTTTAAAGGGACATCTCTCTAGCTTAAAGAGACATCTCTCTCTAGCTTAAAGGGACATGAGAAATCACTCTATTTTAAAGAGACATCTCTCTAGTTTAAAGAGACATCTCTCTAGTTTAAAGAGACATCTTTCTAGCTTAAAGGGACATATATGTAGCTAAAAGAAACATCTCTCTAGTTCAAAGAGAAATCACTAGTTTAAAGAGACATCTCTCTAGTTTAAAGAGACATCTTTCTAGCTTAAAGGGACATATATGTAGCTAAAAGAAACATCTCTCTAGTTCAAAGAGAAATCACTAGTTTAAAGAGACATCTCTCTAGTTTAAAGAGACATCTCTCTAGCTTAAAGGGACATATCTGTAGCTAAAAGAGACATCTTTCTAGTTTAAAGAGACATCTCTCTAGTTTAAAGAGACATCTCTCTAGCTTAAATGGACATCTCTCTAGCTTAAAGAGACATCTCTAGCTTAAAGGGACATATCTGTAGCTAAAAGAGACATCTTTCTAGTTTAAAGAGACATCTCTCTAGTTTAAAGAGACATCTCTCTAGCTTAAATGGACATCTCTCTAGCTTAAAGAGACATCTCTAGCTTAAAGGGACATCTCTGTAGCTTAAAAGAGACATCTTTCTAGTTTACAGAGACATCTCTCTAGCTTAATGAGACATATCTCTAGAGTTTAAAGAGACATCTCCCTAGCTTAAAGAGACATCTCTCTAGTTTAAAGAGACATCCTTCTAGCTTAAAGGGACATCTCTGTAGCTTAAAGAGACATCTTTCTAGTGTACAGGACGTCTCTCTAGCTTAAGGAGACATTTCTCTAACTTAAAGAGACATATCTCTAGAGTTTAAAGAGACATCTCTCTAGCTTAAAGAGACATCTCTCTAGCTGAAAGAGACATCAACGTCCGTCCGTTAACTTTTGCTTAAATGACGTCTTTGCATAAACCGCATAAACCGCGTGGCTGATTTTAACCAAATTTCACATGGATGATCCAGAGGTCAAAGCTGTCAAATTTATACGAATTAGGTCAATGCGACATCCAAGATGGCCGCCATTACCATATATGGTTAAACAGCTCTTTTTCAAGAACCACTGAACATATTTTGACAGTTTTTCTTTATTAATGATCGCCAAGACTATATAAATTGTACAAATGAAGTTCCCAGGGTCAACAACTTATATAGGGAACAACTTAAAACAGTTTTCTTGAACAACTTACCGGTAAAACAGTTTTTTTCTCTGAAACCACAATGCACATAGCTCTAATATATTACATTTAGCATCAGCTTATGGTCTTCTATCATGTTTATTCAAATGGTGACTCCGGGGTCAAACCTGTCCCCGCCCCAGAGGTCTCTTGTTTTGCATAGACTTGTAATCAACAGTTGCTCCCAACAAGGGTAGAGACAAGTAAATGTTGCATTTTGTTGACATGGTCCTTAAAAAATATTATTTTACTGAAAATCTTAAATTGGCTCAGTGGTGCCATTGGTAGACCAGAGCGTCAGACCCTGTTCTAAAATAGTTTTGAAATATGGTAGTACGTGTTTGAATCTTATAGACAAAACAAAACTCCTTTTATTCTCTCATTACTATCAACATAACATGATATCATTTTTCCCTCAACAGTTATTTAATTAAAGATTCCATAGTTTTAGAAAGAAAACAATATATGCAAAATCATTCGAAAATAAAGTTTAAATGTACATGCTTTAGAATAATAAAGAACTCGGATTTAATAGTGGTTTAATGGATCCCAGCAATCATTCATTATTGTAACTTGTTTACAATTCTAGGGAGCTGACCCTGATCTGACCAGACAGAACCCATTTTTTCCCATCACCTTGAACTTCATTTAGTTTTACAAGGTGATTATAATTCGGCCAAATAGTTATAAGGTAAAGCAATACGATAGCAACACGACACGCTTTTAAACACTTAAACATTTTCTGTTTTTTAAGGCTCTTCAAGCAAATCACAGCTATCTAATATTGACCTTCGTTTTTAAGGTCGACTAGTAATGCTGTTTAACATTTGCCACAAACACGTAGGTAGCGCCGTGGTGTAAAGCATTGCGGCTTAGTAACCCAGGGATCGTGCGTTCAATTCCAGCCAGGACCGAATTTGGGTTAATTATCGAAATATTTTAAAAGTATTTCCTACCTTACCAGTCCTTCTGATGAGACTTTAAACCGAGGTCACCACGCTAAAATGCTTAGTGCAATACAGCGAGGATAAATAAACGCTTATACGCACCCCCACAAACACGTTGCATAAACTGACGGTTATTACCACTTTTAAACACGTCTTGGTCATGTGAAAATCTATTCAAATAAGACACAAAGATCATTATATCACACGTTTCAAGTTTGTATCGTTAAAAAATCTTATTTTCAAATATGGTTCACACAATTTACTTTTATGTCTAAACAATGAAGGCCAAACTAACCAAATTTTGTAAAATGAGTTGTACATCTTGAAAATTGTCACCGAAAAACATTTCTAAAGATTTTAGATATGGTAACCTTGAAATTCAGCTTTTATTAATGTCGGAATATAAAAATTCCCATTTTTGAGGTAAATGGACAGCTATGCTAAGGTTTGACCTGATAGCTCTTATAGTTTTTGCGTAATCAATGTGGTTGGGGAAAACAAATATAAAGCGAAATAAAAAGATCATATCACCCAACATCCGTTGATATCAGTTGCTATCATAATTATAAAGCATTTCAATGTGAACACCGCCTCTATAGCCCTGTCCGATAAGGTCTTATCTGCCCGTGGCGTAATTACTTCCCTTGAGAAGCTAAAATTAATTCTACTTCCGGAGGGTATTATTTATCTATCATGGCGTCGAACAACGAAAATCATTCATCGGAACGTAGTGATAATAATCTTAAATTTGACAGTTTAACTGTGAATGAATTAAAAAGTTACCTACGCAACCATGGAGAGTACGTATCGGGGAAAAAGGCCGAGCTGGTGAAGCGAGCGAAAGGTGTAAATTCTTTGGAGAAAAGACCTTTAGACGAGTTGCGTTTAGAGGACGAAAATAACGCAAATCAAAGGCGATTGGAAAGGTTTATTTCACCGCTCGGGGAGGTTCTTCCAGATCCTATACGTTTAAAAGATGGTTGGAGTGCTGATACTGGACATATTCCTATGTTTAATAACAGCGAGCTTTACAATTATATGGTTTTGAGCAAACGGAGAACGCTCGACTTGGGACCAAATAATGCTAAACGACAGTTGAAGGCGAAGGTGTTCTATGAAGACGGACATGTGCATTCTGTTTATTACCACGACATTTCACAAGACAATTCACATTGCTATGTAAAAGCAAAGGTCATCCCATCCCTACCAACACAGACAGTGACACAGAAACCAGAATATACTGTATGGATATGTATGGCAAAAGTAACTGGACACGTCCATGCTGCTGGCTGTGACTGTAGCGCTGGGTACGTAAATTAAATGTATCTCTTTCTCCCCAGAACTATCTCATGGTTTTGAAATTATTCAATATATTGATAAATATATGTTTATAAATGATGTAGGGTTGTTGTATGGTGGTAGAGCACACACATTGTATGAGTAGCTCCCTCGATTGGTGTCCGTGTAATGTGACTGGGTGGGGTGTCATGTTTATGTAAATTGAACACAGTCGTTACATGACAAAAATATTGTTGTTGTTAAAAGCGACGTTAAACCCCATACTTGTTGTGTATATATATTTATCGACTGGGCCACTTGTGCTTTGACCCTAAAGTCGGTCAAAGCTATACATGTACTTGCTTATGTTTTATATTCGACAATAAATAAACTTAGGTATTCTGCAGAGTAAGTCGCCTCAGTTTTGAGAATCACATGTCATAAATGAGGTGTTACATTGCACATTTTCATTCTTCTCTCGTACATTTTACCGTTTCTTAGGATTTTGAATATTATATTTCCAATTTAATTTGAACATTAACTTATTTTGAAGTTATATGTTGTCAATGTTTTTGAGTTTAAGGCGATTGGTTATCTTTTTTTCTTAAATAAAAACAGTTGAATGATTTTTCTCATTTCAGAGAAGGGGAATCTTGTAACCACGTTGCGGCATTTCTGCACGGCTTGGTGGACATTTCAGACAGGAAGAGAGATGGACTTGATGCATCAACATCGAAAGAATGCAAATGGAACCAGCCTAGGAAGCGAAAGCTTAGTCCCCAAAAGGCACAGAACATTTCATTTAAAAAACACAAGTGGATAGATATTGAAGCCGACTCCCCAAAAATCGAAGAGAAAAACAAACGTGAAGATGTTGTTAAAAAGCCGCAGGTTACTCCAGTCAATTTGGAGTCTTTTGCTGACAAACTAAGGATGTGTGCACCTCATGCCGCTTGGCTACTCACACGAGAAGATTCAGTTCCAAGAATAAATCCAAAAGTGTTACTGCCACCGTTGCATAAAATTAACTTTAACTTTGCGGACTCATGTGACTTGAGAAGCGAAAAATGTGTCCACTTTTTCAAGAACTATTATGAAACATTGAGTTTGAATCAAGATGAATGTGAGCAAATAGAAAAAATCACGCGTGGCCAACAAAATAACAAAATGTGGCGTAATGCAAGACTTGGTAGAATAACAGCTTCCAATTTTGGGGCTGTTTGTAAACGTCGTCAAACAAACGAAGCTACATCTCTCGTAAAGAGTGTACTAGGATATTGCCCTTTTGATAATAAAATCGTTAAATGGGGACGTGACCATGAGCCTGCAGCTAGACTTAAATACTGCAAAGTTATGAGAAAAAACTACCCCAATTTAAGCGTGCAATTGTGTGGATTATGTGTGTACAAGGAGTTCCCACACCTAGGAGCAAGTCCGGATGGACTAGTGAAAATTGACGGTCAAGTTGAAGGTGTGATTGAAATTAAATGTCCTTATAAATGGAGATTTTCTACTTTAGAGGAAGCCGCCAAGGACCCGCAGTTTTATTGTCAATATGAAACTGGACAGTTGAAACTGAAGAAAAATCATGCATACTATTATCAGGTGCAGGCACAAATGGCACTTACAAACACAAAGCAGTGTGATTTTATTGTGTGGACCTTAAAGGATTATCACAAAGTAAGGATTGTTTTTGATGCCCAATTATGGGACCACTGTCTCATCTCTGTTAACATATTTTATGTAGACTTTATTTTACCAGAGCTCTTTTCTCGCAGAGTGAAGCGAGGAAAACCTCTTTTCCATTAACACTAGCTGCAGAATGAAAGCTGGCGCTGCATTATGCTTAAAAGCGTAAAGCAAATCATAAACATTTACAGAGAATAGACTCACTTTTCGAGAAAATATATTTGAAACAGCATGTCCATACTATTATATAAAAGAAGAATAAAGTGAGATTGTTTAACACATTTATTTTGCAGTTTCCAATTCATAATGGTGTAATTGCTAGCCTACAATGTGCATTAAAATTTAAATATAAATTTAATTTTTGTTTTACAATTCAATCCCTGCATCAACAGTTAATTTACACAACTATAAATTCCAGAAAATAATTTTAACGGGACATACAGCAATCTTATCATAAATTAACACCTTGATTTATTAATGCAGTATCATTAAATACATGTCATGTACATGTAATAAATTGTGCTTGGTATTTCTACCATAGGTTTAAATATATTAATGTTTTAAAAAAGTCAAGATTGCCTTATATCCCTTTAAAATGTAAGAGATATTATTTAACTGCTACATTTAATTATAATGAATCTTTCACATGATGGTAGGTGTATTGATTTTTCACTCGATTGCATCAGTTTAATCATGGGGAATCTTATCAATTCATCTTGTGAAGGATTTCCTTAAAATCAAATACAGCAGTTAAATAATCTCTTTGCATTCACCCTAGAAAGAGCGAGGGCTAAATTATATAATACTCCCAATTATCAAATGACTTTCAGTGTGGGAGTGTAATATAACAATAGTGTAATAAATATGCAAATGAAGGCGAACCATCATTCTGTCTATTATACTCAACAGTATTCCGTTCATCTTGGTGTGCATAGAATGGCTAAATTATATGTGGGAGTGTAATATATATTATCATATTATTACACTAGTGTAATAATTATGCAAATGAAGGTGAACCATCGTTAGGTCTATTATACCCAATAGTATTTCGTTCATCTCGGTGTGCATCAGAATGGCTAAATTATATAAATAATACTCCCAATTTATCACATACCTTGCAGTGTGGGAGTGTAATAAATATGCAAATGAAGGCGACCATCATTCTGTCTTATTATTCTCAACAGTATTCCGTTCATCTTGGTGTGCATATAATGGCTACATTATATGTGGGAGTGTAATATTTATTATCATATTACACTAGTGTAATAATTATGCAAATGGAGGTGAACCATCGTTAGGTCTATTATACCCAATAGTATACAGTTCATCTGTGTGCATTAGAATTGTCGAGTCAACATACAATGTCCTCATACAAACATTATCTAGCAGCTACAATAATAAATGTGCCTTGTGAGTCTTTGCTGGAGTGGTGTGTGATAAATACAATTCACTCCTGTTTAATATTGACTTTATTCAACTCGTTGGATAAAATATATATGATGCTCGGAACAGCCTCACATCATTATAATTTTATCGAACTTGTCTAATAAATTCAATATTAAACAGACACGAATATAAGATCCTCTACACATGTAAATCATGTTAATTAAAAATAAATATGCACGGCAATTGTGATGTACATATCAGTCATCTTGCATATCATCCTGTACAAGCGGAGGTTGGAGATTCGACAAATTTACACATACTTTCCACAGTTTCGATACGCAATGAGCCAAGGTTATTGGTATATCACCACGTAAAATTCTGAAATTCTTGACCCTTTCCATTGCACGTTCAACATCTATACGTAGATTTGCGATACGTCTTGTTTACTCAACTTCCCTCCTTGAAAAGCGCTTCGTCTTAAATGGTGGTATTATCAAGTGAATACCAAGTGGTGTTGTTCAAGTCATTTATTAAGAAGCCCTTGTCTGCCATGATAGCATCGCCAGCTTCACACAGACCTAATATACCAGATCTCTTTGTGATTTGCTTGTCACTTATAGCCCCCGACCAAAGATCGGAGACAAATGATATATTTCCACTGGGGCTTATTCCGAGAAGAGCTTTATATGTCATATGCGATTTATAGCTTGAATACAGCAAAGATTTATTTTTCAGTGATTGAGGTGTTTCTGTAAACAGTTCTGTACAGTCTATAATTACTCGACAATTTGGATACTTACGCTTAAACTTATTTGGCATAAACTTATCTACCAAAGCACGTGATTGCCAAAATGTCAAAAAAGCAAGTTTCAGGTGTAAATATTTAATCCACCGATCACAAATTACACCACACGTAGATTTTGAAATGCAAAATCTGTCTGCTATGTCTTCTAACAACAAACCTAGTCGTAATCGCATAAGAACAAGGAAAAACTCGTCTATCAGTCGCAGACTGCGTGGTCTACCCGAACCGCCACCGGAGCTGTGTTCGTTTTGTGTTGTTTGCTCCTGTGCATCACTCATCTCATTAAATAATGTCTCAAACAGTTTTTTATTTGGTACCCCAGTATAAAACATAAATTGTTGATCATTTTTAACATCTTCATATGTAAGGACAGGTCTATTACACTGAGTTTCAGCATCTGTAGTTTGCTTTTTAGTATTACTTATCAGTGGAGTGGCGTAATATGTTTCATTTTTATCAAACACAAATTCAGTCTGGGTACATGCATCAACAGATTCACAATAATCATTCAGCATAGGCTTGTCAGTTTGTGTGGACAATTCATTGGTACTAGCACAAGGAATATCTGTCTGCTCTGCTTTATCGACTGCCTTTGAAACAGAAGTTTCTTTCACCATTCCACAATAGTCATGGAGGTGCACGGAAGATTCTTCTAGGGAGAATATTGTCTTGAACGTTTCTTGCACTGTTGCGTACTCATCTGCATCATCAACGTGGCATGCTAAAGTCTCCATTGGTTCAGGTTCTTCAACAGGTGCGAGATCGTCTACCTGAAGTAAATATATGGTTGTGGAATTAATCAACCATCAAATGTATTGCAAGTGAGACAATATCTCTTGTGTGTCTGAACTAATGTACATCTTTCCTCCTTTGCCAATCTTCCTACCATACATTTCCCTTGCAGTGTTTTAGATATTAATAAGGGTAGAAAAATAAATATAATAATATCTACATTTGAAATAAAAAGCAATTCATATATAATAAACAATTAAAATGGTATACTGTTTACTGATATTTAAAATTCCCCACCCACCACGGGTAGGCCTAAAGTGCGAAAAGGAGTCCTTTTCGCGAAAAGGACTTTCCGCTACGAAAAGGAGCCATAAAATCTATATTTGAAGCATTAAGAAAATTATTTTTATATATTTAGAAACATACTAATGAAATATGTTTGCAGTAAAAAAATTAGTTAAATCAAATTTCAAATTATTTTTTTTGTCAATATTTTTGTGTTTTGACTCCATTTTGACCATACGAAAAGGATTTTCCGTCTACGAAAAGGACTTTCCGTCTACGAAAAGGAGTCATAAAATTAATATCTAAAGCTGTATACACATTAATTTTATATATTTAGAAATAGATTATTAGAATATGTTTGCTTTGAAGAAATTAGTTAAATCAAACTTTAAATGAATTTGTTGTCAATACTTTCGTGTTTTGACTTCATTTTGGCCATACGAAAAGGACTTTCCGTCTACGAAAAGTAGTCATAAAATCAATATCTTAAGCTTAATGCGTGTTGTTTTTATATATTATCAAATAGATTAATAGAATTTGTTTGCATTGAAAAAAATAGTTAAATCAAACTTTAAATGAATTTGTTGTCAATATTTTAGTATATTATGACTATCTTTTTACCTTACGAAAAGGACTTTCCTTCTGCGACTATGTCTTCATGTTAAAGCTGTTCGACTTTTATACCTACTTATTATGTAAATTACCTAAGTTCGAAACGCAGTTAAATGCCCTTCATAAAATCATTAATGTGTATAGAAACATATACAAACAAACACAAAATAAACATGAAATAAAACTTATAATATTTAATTCCGTGAAGAATACTTCTGTGTTTTTATTCTGTCGTATTGCCTCACGAAAGTATAACATTCAACGATGTTTTGGGCGAACATTAAAACAATACCGTTAAAGTTTGCTCTTTTTATGTATAAAATGTGTTGTTATAAACTATGAATAAAGAACTATTTTGACATACACTGTTTCTGTTACCGGATTAATGTATTATTAACTCATTACAGATTATCTACATACATGACGAAGCAAATATTAAAATCATAAAACACATTCACGTAGTGACTTAATGTATTATACCTAATATTCTACTAACTTATTATTAACATTTGTCATCTGACATTAAATCTCTAGCTCCTCCCTCTATTAATCGAAACAACTGATACCATGTGGCATCCCAATAAACAATTAACACGTGCCATTATGAAAACCATTCAACGCACGACATCTGTGCGAATCAAGACGCGTGCCTTTTATAATTGAATCAGCATATGAGAAGTTTCAGTAATACTACATTTTTCATGTATTGATGTTTTTTATAATGGAATAATTGAGAATATTTAATACTTATAGGCATTCAGATAAGACTGAACTTTTAGAAAAAATATATCATTGAGAGAATTTAAACAAACAAAAAAGACACAAACGGCAATATGGATTTGTTTTTTGATAATTTGTACAATAATTAATCTGTTATTGATAAATATGGTTGTTTGTTATTTTAATCACTGTTGAGTTAAAAAAATCCGTTCATTATTGCTACGTGCATCTTTTAAGAAATGGAATATACAGATACATACCTCACAGCAAATACAATCCGTTTTACATTTCTCCGAACACACAGAACACAAATCACTACGTTTCCCCATTTTTAAAATGATAGAATAGAAGAATATTTGAAGCCATCCGTTATAAAACAAAATAATTACATTAGCTCAAAAATTAAAGAATTGTAATGCACATTTATAACAAGAATTATCAAAAGATGTTTGGCGGAAATAACAACTACCGATGATAATTATTTGTTTTTCCGACGACGTCTAATCCTATAATTTAATCAAGTAGCTGAAATACCGACGTGATCATAACTTTTAGATGTGATAATCCAATCAACGTCAATCAAAGGAAAAAGCGAAAAAACTGTCAACTGTTTGTACAAGACAAACAATTAATTTAACGTTTGATTTCATTTAATTTTTTTCAATATTCTATTAATCTGTTTCTTAATATAACATCTGTATATATTTTCAATATTCTATTAATCTGTTTCTTAATATATAAACAGAATTTGTATAACACTTTAAGATATTGATATTTTGAATTCTTTTCGTAGTTGAAAATCCTTTTCGTATGGTAAAAGGAATGTCAAAACACAAAAGTATTGACAATAAATTCATTTAAAGTTCGATTTAACTAATTTTTTCAATACAAACATATTCTATTAATCTATTTGTTAATATATAAAAACAATTTGTATTAAGTTTTAGATATTGATTTTATGACTCCTTTTCGCAGACGGAAAGTCCTTTTCGTATGGTCAAAATGGAGTCAAAACACAAAAGTATTGACAAAAACAATAATTTGAAGTTTGATTTAACTAATTTTTTTACTGCAAACATATTTCATTAGTATGTTTCTAAATATATAAAAATAATTTTCTTAATGCTTCAAATATAGATTTTATGGCTCCTTTTCGTAGCGGAATCTCCTTTTCGCGAAAAGGACTCCTTTTCGCACTTTAGGCCTACCGCCCACCACTATATATAATTAATGCTGATAGACTTTTACAGGGAAAAAAACTGCATATGTTCGTTAATATTTTTATAAATAGAAAGAAAGAAAAGATTAAATATAAGAAACGATTCATACTTTGTAGGTTTGGAAGATTTTTTCACCAAACACCGACGGCACCGCATTTCGCTCAAACAGGCCACCAACAAAGTGCTCCGAGCAAAGGCGTTGAGTGACATTGTATTTGTAGCCTTTCTTTATCAATTTAAGTCTTCGTATCCAAGCTGTTCTGACTTTATCGTTCATGGGGAACCTATGCAATGTAACCGAACGACCATTTTCGTTTTTCCCTCGGTAATTTGAACAAACAGTGCAATAATGACGCTTTTTTGGTGTTTCGATGTCCATTATCGGAAACCCCTCCGGAAGTAAGAAAATTCTTAGAGATCGAGATTCTTATCTTTTATCAGTCAAGAGTAGCGTGAAGGGAAGTAAATATCAGGGGGAGATAAGACCTTATCGGACAGGGCTATTAAAATACCACCTGCTCTTAGACTATACACCATTTAAGTTCCCAAGTGTATTGTTGTTGTTTATTGAAAACGCACCTGTATTCAGAGAACAACTTTGCTTGTCCCATTAGTGGTTTCTTAATAAATATTTGACTAAACTTAATTTCATCTGCCCATCTATATGCATCGATCATTATATCCATGATATAATCCCCTTACATATACAATAAAAAGTATGTATACCAACCCCTTAGGTAATATGCGCAATCACACCCTACCATCCAGCATCCACCCTACCAAAATAGAACCACTCACCATTTCAACCATCCATCCACCTATCCATTAACACACTAATTATTCAATTTTATTTACCATCCATCAACCATCTCACCCTTCCAAAATCATTGTACCAACATATCCTTAACTTATTTATTGAATCATTATCATTGCATTAATATATTGTTGTATATCCTGCCATGCATGTATCAATCACTCAGTCGTATTATCAATTTCAAACATTAATTTATTTTATTATTCATATCATCCTTATATATTATTGTATTCCAATTTGCACAAATTTATGTTTCTTCCTTCTACACGTTTCTCATGATTAAAAGCATTGACATATCATATAAAGCAATGCTAATTCAGTGCAATCAAACAACAGGATGAATTATAGTTATCTGAAGTTTAGACCTTTGTGAATGCCCCTCATTGTAAAAGTTGGTCAATCAAACCTGACAAAGGACATGACCTGGAATAGTAACAATTAAGGTAACAAGTTTTAGGCCAGGCCAGGCCAGGCCAGGCCAATGAGGCCAGGCCAGGCCAATGAGGCCAGGCTAGTTAGGCCAAGCCATGTTTCAGTGTATGCTATTTTTCTTGGCCTTACAGTGAAAATCTTAACAGCAGCACAATTGACCTTTCTTATCAAAGTCAGCGTTATCTTGACAAAGATGTGCATGAATGCTTTGTTTCAACTAACTTGTTACTATAAATACATTGTTTGTTATTGACATGAATGTCATTTCTTTATTATTTACTTATTAGCTCAACTGATCAGAGATCAGCGGAGCTTATGCCGTGGTGTGGCGTCCGTCCGTCTGTCTGTCCGTCCGTCTGTAAACTTTTATTTGTAGCGACTACTCCTCTGAAACTACTGGATGGATATTCATGAAACTTTACAGAAATGTTGCCCATAAAGTCTTGTTGATCCTAGCAAAAATTCATGTTGATGTGAAATCCAAGATGGCCACCAAAGCTAAAAATAGAGTTTTAAAATACAAGTTTGTTTGTTCTGCTCTGTGACGCTAAAAATAGAGTTTTAAAATACAAGTTTGTTTGTTCTGCTCTGTGACGTTTCTTTGCCATCTTCATGTGATGAGTTCATAGTCCATTTTGGAGCAATTTTAAATTGTATATATTAATATATACATCATCGACGCCCTCAAAATCAGAGTTAAGAATTAATACCCTCGTGTAGTAAAAAAAAAAAATCGACCTACCTACCCTATTTTATTTTAGCAGGAACCTGAAACACAACTATTTATTTTTCTTGGCCTTACAGTGAAAATCTTAGCAGCACAATTGACCTTTCTTATCAAAGTCAGCCTTTTCTTGACAAAGATGTGCATGAATGCTTTGTTTCAACTAACTTGTTACTATAAATACATTGTTTGTTATTGACATGAATGTCATTTCTTTATTATTAGCTCTACTGGCCAAGGGCCAGCAGAGCTTATGGGATCGTGTGTTGTCCGTCTTCCGTCGTCCGTCGTCCGTCGTCCGTCGTCCGTCCGTCCGTCGTCCGTTAACTTTTGCTTGTGTACACTCTAGAGGCCACATTTCTGATGCAATCATCATGAAACTTTGTCAGAATGTTTGTCTCAATGAAATCTCGGTCAAGTTCGAAAATGGGTCATGTGGGGTCAAAAACTAGGTCACTAGGTCAAATACTTGAAAAAACTTGTGTACACTCTAGAGGTCATATTTTTTATCCAATCTTGATGAAACTTGGTCAAATTGTTTATCTTAATTATATCTTGATCAAGTTCGGAAATGGGTCACATGAAGTTAAAAACTAGGTCACTAGGTCAAATATTGGAAAAACCTTGTGTACACTCTAGAGGCCATATTTTTGACCGGAGCTTGATGCAACATTGTCAGAATGTTTGTCTTAATTATATCTTGGTCAAGTTTGAAAATGGGTCACATGGGGTTAAAAACTAGGACATTAGGTCAAATACTTGAAAAACCTTGTGTACACTCTAGAAGCCGTATTTCTGACCCAATCTTGATGAAACTTTGTCAAAATGTTTGTCTTAATTATATCTTTTTCAAGTTCAAAAATAGGTCACATGGTATTAAAAACTAGGTCACTATGTCAAACTTTGGAAAAACCGTGTGTACACTCTAGAGGCCATATTTTTGACCCGATCTTGATGAAACTTTGTCAGAATGTTTGTCTCAATGAAATCTCGGTCAAGTTCAAAAATGGATCATGTGGGGTCAAAAACTAGGTCACTAGGTCAAATACTTAAAAAAAACTTGTGTACACTCTAGAGGTCATATTTGTTACCCAATCTTGATGAAACTTTGTCAAATTGTTTATCTTAACTACATCTTGATCAAGTTCGGAAATGCGTCACATGAAGTTAAAAACTAGGTCACTAGGTCAAATATTGGAAAAACCTTGTGTACACTCTAGAGGCCATATTTTTGACCCGAGCTTGATGCAACTTTGTCAGAATGTTTGTCTTAATTATATCTTGGTCAAGTTTGAAAATGGGTCACATGGGGTTAAAAACTAGGTCACTAGGTCAAATACTTGAAAAACCTTGTGTACACTCTAGAGGTCATATTTGTTACCCAATGTTGATGAAACTTTGTCAAATTGTTATCTTAATTATATCTTGATCAAGTTTGGAAATGGGTCACATGAAGTTAAAAACTAGGTCACTAGGTCAAATATTGGAAAAACCTTGTGTACACTCTAGAGGCCATATTTTTGACCCGAGCTTGATGCAACTTTGTCAGAATGTTTGTCTTAAGTTTGAAAATGGGTCACATGGGGTTAAAAACTAGGTCACTATGTCAAATACTTGAAATACCTTGTGTACACTCTAGAAGCCGTATTTCTGACCCAATCTTGATGAAACTTTGTCAAAATGTTTGTCTTAATTATATCTTGGTCAAGTTCAAAAATGGGTCACGTAGTGTTAAAATCTAGGTCACTAGGTCAAACTTTGGAAAAACCGTGTGTACACTCTAGAGGCCATGTTTTTGACCCGATCTTGGTGCAATTTTGTCAGAATATTTGTCTCAATTATAGCTTGCTAAAGTTCGAAAATGGGTCACACAGCTTCAAAAACTAGGTCACTAGGTCAAATACTTGAAAAACCTTGTGTACACTCTAGAGGCCATATTTCTGACCCGATCTTGATGAAACTTTGTCGAAATATTGTCTTAATTATATTTTGGTCAAGTTCGAAAATGGGTCCCATGGGGTCAAAAACTAGGTCATCCGTCCGTCCGTTAACTTTTGCTTGTGTACACTCTAGAGGCCACATTTCTGATGCAATCATCATGAAACTTTGTCAGAATGTTTGTTTCAATGAAATCTCGGTCAAGTTAAGAAATGGGTCATGTGGGATCAAAAACTAGGTCACTAGGTCAAATACTTGAAAAAACTTGTGTACACTCTAGAGGTCATATTTGTTACCCAATCTTGATGAAACTTTGTCAAATTGTTTATCTTAATTATATCTTGATCTAGTTCGGAAATGGGTCACATGAAGTTAAAAACTAGGTCACTAGATCAAATATTGGAAAAACCTTGTGTACACTCTAGAGGCCATATTTTTGACCCGAGCTTGATGCAACTTTGTCAGAATGTTTGTCTTAATTATATCTTGGTCAAGTTTGAAAATGGGTCACATGGGTTTAAAAACAAGGTCACTAGGTCAAATACTTGAAAAACCTTGTGTACACTCTAGAAGCCGTATTTCTGACCCAATCTTGATGAAACTTTGTCAAAATGTTTGTCTTAATTATATCTTGGTCAAGTTCAAAAATGGGTCACGTGGTATTAAAAACTAGGTCACTAGGTCAAACTTTGGGAAAAACGTGTGTACACTCTAGAGGCCATGTTTTTGACCCGATCTTAATGCAATTTTGTCAGAATATTTGTCTCAAGTATAGCTTGCTAAAGTTTGAAAATGGGTCACACAGGATCAAAAACTAGGTCACTAGGTCAAATACTTGAAAAACCTTGTGTACACTCTAGAGGCCATATTTCTGACCCGATCTTGATGAAACTTTGTCGAAATGTTGTCTTAATTATATTTTGGTCAAGTTCGAAAATGGGTCCCATGGGGTCAAAAACTAGGTCACTAGGTCAAATACTTGAAAAACCTTGTGTACACTCTAGACGACATATTTTTGACCAGATCTTGATGAAACTTTCTCAGATTGTTTATCTGAATTATATCTTGATCAAGTTTCAAAATGGGTCACATGGGATCAAAAAACTATGTCACTAGGTCAATATTGGAATTTGCTTGTGGGCACTCCAGAGGCCACAATTTTGATCTTTAGGAGAAGAGAGCTATATCTAGCTATATCTATCTAAATCTATAAGAGCTGTTTTAGCCAGTAGAGCGTCCACAGGCCCTCTTGGGCCTCTTGTTTACTTATTAGCTCAACTGATCAGAGATCAGCGGAGCTTATGCCGTGGTGTGGCGTCCGTCCGTCTTGTCTGTCCATCCGTCTGTAAACTTTTATTTGTAGCGACTACTCCTCTGAAACTACTGGATGGATATTCATGAAACTTTACAGAAATGTTGCCCATAAAGTCTAGTTGATCCTAACAAAAATTCATGTTGATGTGAAATCCAAGATGGCCGCCAAAGCTAAAAATAGAGTTTTAAAATACAAGTTTGTAGTGACTACTTCTTGAAAACTATAAGTGATATTGATATGGGACTTTTTCTAAAATGATCAGCATGACATGATGTTGGTCCTTGTCAAAAATCGTTTTGATTCGACATTAAACATGGCTGCGGCCATCTTTGTTTACATAGAGTTATATAGTAAAAACTTGTAGCGACTACTCCTCTGAAACTACTTGGCCGATTTTCATGAAACTTAACAGGCATGTTGCTCTTGATGTCTAATTGATCCTAGCAAAATTTCAGATCTGCCAGAAATTCAAGATGGCCGTCACAGCTAAAAATAGATTTTTAAAAAATAAGTTTGTAGCGACTACTTCTTGAAAACTATAAGCGATATTGATATGGGACTTTTTCTAAAATGATCAGCATGACATGATGTTGATCCTTGTGGAAAATTATTTTGATTCAACGTTAAACATGGCTGCCAGTGGCCATCTTTGGTTACATAGAGTTATATAGTAAAAACTTGTAGCGACTACTTCTCTGAAACTACTTGACGGATGTTCATGAAACTTCACAGGAATGTTGCTCTTGATGTCTAGTTGATCCTAGAAAAATTTCAGGTCGGCCGGAAATTCAAGATGGCCACAGCTAAAAATAGATTTAAAATAAATAAGTTTGTAGCGACTACTTCTTCAAAACTATAAGAGATATTGATATTGGACTTTTTCTAAAATGATCAGTATGACATGATGTTGGTCCTTGTCGAAAATCGTTTTGATTTGACGTTAAACATGGCTACCAGCGGCCATCTTTGTTTACATAGAGTTATATAATGAAAACTTGTAGCGACTACTCCTCTGAAACTACTTGACGGATTTTCATGAACTTCACAGGAATGTTGCTCTTAATGTGAGCATATAGGTCTTTAGGGTATTTTAACTTAAGCTGTTTATAGCTCGACTGATCGGTGCGTCGTCTGCATGTCCGTCCGTCTAAACTTTTTTTGTGGCAACTACTCCTCTGAAACTACTTGACGGATTTTCAACTTCACAGGAATGTTGCTCTTGATGTCTAGTTGATCCTAGCAAAAATTCAGGTCGGCCGGAAGTTCAAGATGGCCGCCACGGCTAAAAATAGATTAAAAAATATTTTTTAGCAACTACTTCTCAAAAACAATAAGCGATATTGATTTGAACCTTTGCCAAAATGACTGGCATGACATGTAGTTGGTCCTAACCAAAGTTCTTTTGATTGGATGTCAAACATGGCTGTCAGTCGCCATATTTGTTTACACATACACAGAGTTATACAGGAAAAACTTGTGACGACTACTCCTCTGAAACTGCTTGACGGATTTTCATGAACCTTCACAGGAATGTTGCCCTTGATGTCTATAGTTGATCCTAGCAAAAATTCAGGTCAGTAGGAAATTCATTATGGCCACCATGGCTAAAAATAGATTTTAAAAATGCGACTTCCCAAAAACCGTAAGTGACATTGAATTGGAACCTTTACCAAAATGACTGGTGCAACATGTACTTGGTCCTAACCAAGATTAATTTCAATGCTATGTCTAACATGGCCACCAGTGGCCATCTTTGTTTACATAGAGTTATATAGGAAAAACTTGTGGTGACTAACTCCTCTGAAACTACATTACGGATTTTCATGAAACTTCACAGGAATGTTGCTCTTGATGTCTAGTTGATCCTGAAACTATGTTATTATGATATACTATCTGGATGAAGAGCACAAAGAAAATAAAAAATACAGGAAAGGTTTTAATTTATTTATCCTTAAAGTAACAAAAAGAGTTTTCTTGTCATATATTATCTTGTCAGGTCTTGTCACATCTTTTGAATTGTTGAAGGAAGTGCACAGATTTGTAGATTAAAATGTTTATAATTATGCTTAAACATTTAAGTGTCTGTCGGTTTTCGTTGACACGTACCTGCTTCTTACTTACCATAGATAACAGATTATAAAATTGCCTTGAAGCTCAGAATTGAGTTACATTTAGTTGTGCTTCACTGTTTCGATTGTGTAATATTTGCTTTAAGATTTTATTAGATCAATACTTATCGATATTTTATGTTTATGTGTGTTGTCAGTTGAAAATATTTTATCTGCAAGGTATAAATAAGAAAGTGATCAAAAGCAAGTTGTATATAACGGGATAACTTTTCAATGGGGGACGACACAGGTTAGCTTGTAAAATGGTGTTTATTTCAAGATATATATGTTTAAATGTTTCATGTATTTAGCATATTAGATTATTATATTTATAATTGGATTTGCTTATTGCTTATTCAGAGTTCTGGATTTTAACTACGCAGAAGATTACGAATTGTGGATTTGAATTTCAAAGTTGGCATGCAAATTGATTAATATTGAAAGTGCAGGGCAGAGGAATTCAGTTTAACCGTATTAATTCATATTATTATACATGTAGTTAAACATGTTAAATCGGCTTAAAAGAGAATGTCTGATTTAAAAAAAGTATAGTTCAGTATAGTTCAGTATAGTTCAGTATACATGTAGTTCAGTATAGTTCAGTATAGTTCAGTATAGTCCAGTATAGTTCAGTATAGTTCAGTTTTAGTGCAGTTTGGCGGCTGTAAAAGGTCTCCCCTTGCTGAATGAGACCAATCTCTGTGGCTTTAAGGTGTTGCATCTTACATTACCTCTCCTGAACAGACAATAAAACAGGGTCTGCTACTTTGATCTCTTTCTTAAGAATCCCCTTTTCAGTATTTATCGCTACGTATTGGAAGTGCCATACAGATATTGTTACGAATCTCTTCGAAAATCATGATTAATCATCCATTCTAAAATCTGACAGATGATCAACTAATGATCAGTTATGAAAATCAGACATCAAATGAAACGTTATCTCTGTAAAGAGTCTTTGTTAGTTTATTACAAGTGAACAGATATCTGATCGAGTTTAACAAAAGCATAACATATTGTGTTTCAAAATGAAGTATTAGAAACTTTCACATAGCTGATTTAGGAAAATTTTCAGTAAAATTAATCATAAGATAAACATAGGATACCGTATATAAGTTGTGGTTGATCATGATTCAAGTCATGGTTGATCATGATTTTAGAAGATTGTGTTGATCTATCTCTCACAATCATGAGTGCATAATCTACTTCTGCGACACACCCACTATAGTAGCTAGACGATCAAACAGATTAATCAGACACACTACCTAATCCAAGCCTAAATCTCTGATGTGACATTCAAATCTTTATAAATATTTTGATGTTTCTTCTAGCTTTGGGTTAAAGTAGCCACCTATCAGTTATAGTTTTTGTACAAAATATGGTGTTTACTTGAGAGATTCAGAAGCCCCAGATTAACCACTGCACCATAAATAGTTTTTGTCTCGCCTTTTCGAAGAAAAAAAGAGACATAGGTGTTGCTCTTCCGGCGGCGGCGGCATCAACATTCAAGTTTTGCGTTTAGGTCATTTTCTCACAAACTGTATGCACTAGACCTTTCAAACTTTGCTTATAGTTGTATCTTGGGTTGTACATCGCAACGTGACAAAGCAAATGTGGAAGTGACCTTGACACTCCAAGCAAAGGGCAGATAACTTAATAATTTTTAGGTTCAACTTTTGCGTTTAGGTCACTTTTTCACAAACTGTAGGCACTAGACCTTTCAAACTTTGCTTATAGTTGTATCTTGGGTGGTACATCACAACGTGACAAAGCAAATGTCGAAGTGACCTTGACCCTCCAAGCAAAGGGCAGATAACTTAATAATTTTTAGGTTCAAATTTTGCGTTTAGGTCACTTTTTCACTAACTGTATTCACTAGACCTTTAAAACTTTGCTTATAGTTGTATCTTGAGTGGTACATCGCAACGTGACAAAGCAAATGTGGAAGTTACCTTGACCCTCCAAGCAAAGGGCAGATAACTTAACTTGAATTGTTCCATTTACATCACTTTCTCATGAACTGTAATTATGCACTAGATGTTTTAAACCTAATGTATAGCTTAATCTTTGGAAAAAAACATAATCAAGGGCCAGCAGAGCTTATGGGATGGTGTGTTGTCCGTCTTCTGACGTCCGTCGTCCGTCATTCCGTCGTCCGTCGTCCGTTAACTTTTCTTCAAACGACTTCTCCTCAGAAACCGCTTGGCTAATTTTGACCAAACTTCACATGGATGATCCTTAGATGAATGCTTTGTAGATTTGTTAAAATTAGGTCAGAGCTACATCCAAGATGGCTGCCATTACCATATATGGTCGATACCTTAAAAATCTTCTTCTCCAGAACCGCTGGACAGATTTCAACAGTTTTCCTTTTAAAATGATTGCCAACGCCTAGACTATCAAGTTTGTTCAAATAAAGTCCCCGGGGTCAAAAATGGCCGTGCCCCGGGGGGCCAAAGTTTGTATATTAAGGTTTTGCATGTTTTTCATATAGACATATAGGAAAAAACTTTAAAAATATTTTTCTCTGAAACCACAAGGCACAGAGCTCTCATGTATTACATGTAGCATCAGCTTATGGTCCTCTACTAAGTTTGTTCAAATGGTGACCCTGGGGTCAAATTTGTCCCCGCCCCGGGGGTCACAGTTTTACATAGACTTATATAGGATTTTTTTTAAAAATCTTCTTCTCGGAAACTACAACAGTCAGAGGTTTGATATTTTCATTTACTATGAGATTATGGTCCTTTACCAAGTTTGTTCAAATGGTGACCCTCGGGTCACATTTGGCTCTGCCCCAAGGGTCACATGTTTTACATAGACATGTATAGGGAAAAATTAAAAAAATCTTCTTCTCTGAAACTGCAAGAGCCAGAGGTTTGATATTTTGCATTTACTATAAGCTTATGGTCCTTTACCAAGTTTGTTAAAATGGTGACCCTCAGGTCACATTTGACCCTGCCCCAAGGGTCACATGTTTTACATAGACATGCATAGGGAAAAGCTTAAAAAATCTTCTTCTCTGAAACTGCAAGAGCCAGAGGTTTAATATTTTGCATTTACTATAAGATTATAGTCCTTTACCAAGTTTGTTCAAATGGTGACCCTGGGGTCACATTTGGCCCCGCCCCGGGGGTCACAGTTTTACATAGACTTGTATAGGGAAAAACTTAAAAAATCTTCTTCTCTAAAACTACAAGAGCCAGAGGTTTAATATTTTGCATTTTACTATAAGATTATGGTCCTTTACCAAGTTTGTTCTAATGGTGACCTGGGGTTACATTTGGCCCCGCCCCAGGGGTCACGTGTTTTACATAGACTTGTATAGGGAAAAACTTAAAAAATCTTCTTCTCTGAAACTGCTCGAGCCAGATGTTCAATATTTTGCATTTGCTATAAGCTTATAGTCCTCTACCAAGTTTGTTCATATGGTGATGCTAGGGTTACATTTGGCCCCACCCCAGGGGTTACATGTTTTACATAGACTTATACGTATAGGGAAAAATTAAAAAAAATCTTCTTCTCTAAAACTGCTTGAGCCAGATGTTCAATATTTTGCATTTTCTATAAGCTTATGATCCTCTACCAAGTTTGTTCAAATGGTGACCCTGATGTCAAATTTGGCCCCGCCCTGGGGGTCACAGTTTTACATAGACTTATATAGGAAAAAAATTAAGAATCTTCTCTGAAACTACAAGAGCCAGAGGTTTAATATTTTGTATGTACTATAAGATTATGGTCCTTTACCAAGTTTGTTCAAATGGTGACCCTGGGGTTATATTTGGCCCCGCCCCGGCGGTCACAGTTTTATATAGACTTGTATAGGGAAAAATTTAACAAATCTTCTCTGAAACTGCAAGAGCCAGAGGTTTAATATTTTGCATTTACTATGCGCTTATGGTCCTTTACCAAGTTTATTAAAATGGTGACCTGCTCTGCCCCAGGGGTCACATGTTTTACATAGACTTGTATAGGGAAAAACTTAAAAAATCTTCTTCTCTGAAACCAAAAGGCACACAGCATGCTCTCATATATTACATGTAGCCCTGGGGTCACATTTGGCCATGCCCCAGAGGTTACACACTAGCACCTTCATTTTGTCTTTGATCTTTACCAAACTTTGTCAGTGTCTTTATATCAATGTTGGTAAACAACAGAGGCCATATTTCTTGGACAATCTTAACCAAAATTGCACAGATTGTATATGATCATAAGATTTCAAAGAAGTTCGATAATGGACAATTACTCAGGTGATCGATATAGGGCCATCTTGGCCCTCTTGTTTTTAATTACTTTTTTTGATTTTTTTTTGGTGTTAACGCCGTGTTAGCAGGAAGCATTGCTATGATTTCTCGTTGTGCCTATTGCGTTTTTTTCCGGTTCGTTGATTTTTAGCTCTACTGATCAGAGATCAGCAGAGCTTATGCCGTGGTGCGGCGTCCGTCTGTCCGTCCGTCCGTCCTGAATGCCCATGAAGTCTAGTTGATCCTAGCAAAAATTCATGTTGATGTGAAATCCAAGATGGCCGCCAAATCTAAAAATAGGTTTTTAAAAAACAAGTTTGTAGCCACTACTTCTTGAAAACTATAAGTGATATTGATATGGGACTTTTTCTAAAATGATCAGCATGACATGATGTTGGTCCTTGTCAAAAATCGTTTTGATTCAAAATTAAACATGGCTGCCAGCAGGAATGTTGCTTTTGATGTCTAATTGATCCTAGCAAAATTTTAGGTCGGCCGGAAATTCAAGATGGCCGCCACGACTAAATATAAAATTTCAAAATACAAGTTTGTAGCGACTTCTTCTTGAAAACTATGTGATATTGATATGGGACTTTTTCTAAAATGATCAGCATGGCATGATATTGGTCCTTGTCAAAAATTGTTTTGATTCAACGTTAAACATTGCTGCCAGCGGCCATCTTTGTTTACATAGAGTTATATAGTAAAAACTTGCAGCGACTACTCCTTTGAAACTACTTGGCGGATTTTCATGACACTTTACAGGAATGTTGCTCTTAATGTCTAATTGATCCTAGCAAAATTTCAGATCGGCCAGAAATTCAAGATGGCCGCCACAGCTAAAAATAGATTTTTAAAAAAGAAGTTTGTAGCGACTACATCTTGAAAACTATAAGTGATATTGATATGGGACTTTTTGTAAAATGATCAGCATGACATGATGGTTATCAGAATCAAACATTATTTTGATTCGACGTTAAACATGGCTGCCAGTGGCCATCTTTGTTTACATAGAGTTATATAATGAAAACTTGTAGCGACTA
Source organism: Cyrtodaria siliqua (assembly GCA_037043455.1). Taxonomy (NCBI): domain Eukaryota; kingdom Metazoa; phylum Mollusca; class Bivalvia; order Adapedonta; family Hiatellidae; genus Cyrtodaria; species Cyrtodaria siliqua. The sequence goes on from JAWPHD010001971.1 coordinate 219,801, forward strand.
CTCCTCTGAAACTATTTGACGGATTTTCATGAAACTTCACAGGAATGTTGCTCTTGATGTCTAATTGATCCTAGCAAAATTTCAGGTCGGCCGGAAATTCAGAATGGCCGCCACGGCTAAAAATAATTTTTCAAAAAACAAGTCTGTAGCGACTACTTCCTGAAATCAAAATCAATCAGTAGAGCTTCAAGGTCATTGACCTCTTGTTGATGGTCTCTTGACGTTTTCTTGTCGGCGCTTCTCCTCCTAAACGCCTTGTTGGATTTCGACGAAACTTGGCAGGAAGCATCGGTAAGATGTCTAGTTGTGCATGTCACACTTTTGTTCTAGTTCGCTGATTTATGACGAGTTATGACACTTTGACATTTTTACTTTAAATTTCTTGTTGGCGCTTAGACTCCTCCTAAATGGCTTTTTGGATTTCTACAAAATTTGGCAAGAAGCCTCAGTATGATGTCTAGTTGTGCAAAGCGCGGTATGTCAATGAAATCTTGGACAAGTTCAAAAACCAGCTAGATCTTGTTGGTAACGACAGGTTATGGCCCTTGATTTGTTGAAAAATGCCATATTGTATTTTCCTTTGTTAAATCTGTAGTTGCTTAATTTTTTATCTGATCTTTACCATCGAAGAAAGTGGGACAAATTAAAAAATATACCCATGCCAGACTAGACACAGCAGACTTATTGCCCATGATTACCAGGTGAGCGATCTAAGGCCATCCTATCCCTGTTGTTTTTGCAATGTTTTGAAAAAACTACTGATGGGAATTTTATGTCGAAAACCCTTGATATAAGAGCCATTTTCGCCAGTAGAGCATCCACAGGCCCTCTTGGGCCTCTTGTTTTTAAACAAATGCACTTAAATGTCATCTCAGCAAACTCCATTGTTTTTAGTTATTAAATGTTTACAAACTTTCATTTAAGCGTCCCGTTAGGCGAGACATGTTAATCCACGGATTTCTTGTTTAAAAAAAATCCTACATGGTTACAGTTGTCATGGTTACAGTTGTCTTCAGTGTTGCTATGCTGGCATGTATTGTGAAAAGTCATCTGAAGCCTTATAAATTCATGTAGAGCAACAAAAAATCAATTTTATAACTGTGAATCACGTAACATTGCATTCAAACAGTCATTAATTCATGTCGATGTAGTTTTACAGTGTAATGATGTCATTTGGGTGGAGATCACAGTGTAAATGAGGAAATGTTTTTTTCCAGACAGAACTTACGTTAAAGGGACACACGACAACCTTGATTTGTTTAAATTACGCGGCATCATTCAGTTTGTTTTTTACTTACATGTAACTTGCATATTCATCATTAATAATCATTTGAATAATTAGAAGCAAATTGTTTGTGCATATTACTTACAACCTCTTGGTTATACTGCACAATTATGACATATCAAGGCCCGGAAATTCCACTCATCCGCTCGCCATGGAGAGTGCTTATTGATGCTGGACGAGTAGAAATTCAGATAAAATCTTTAACAATTTATCAATTTGACCATTCAAATATTATGTAGGACGTAACTCAGAAACTTGCATATTGAAACTATGGTAGAATAACAATGAAATATAACATGCTCTAGGCAACCACTGTGTCCAAACTGAACACCCTCCTACTGGCATGGGGCCTCTGAGGCCAAGTGGTTAAAGGCTCTGACTTGAAATCGCTGTGGGTTCGATCACCGAGGGGCCTAGGAATCTTTATGTGATGAAGCTATCCATCTTGCTGGCAGAACGTTGATGGTTCTACCCAGGTGCCCACCATGCACGAAAATTGCCCGGAGGGGCAGTCCTGGGGTCGTGATCAAGCTGGAAAGTTGCCATAAGACCTCGTATAGCTGTTGGTGCGACTATAAACTTCAGTTCAGTTAGATTCCTACTGACATAGAAGGAGTTCAGGTTACAAAGAAACGAGAATGCAAAAAAATTGAAAGCTGTGGCTGTTGTGTTCTTTTTAGCGAATTTGACCTTGACCCAGAATTTGAAACTTCGTCATCTAAACATCCTAGGCAATTGCTTTGCCAAATTTGAACACCATCCTTTTAACTTACATGGATACGAGCAACATCAATTCACTCACAACAGCATAACTATTTTTTCTTCGAAAGTGTGAATATAATACAGTAAAGAAAAGCTGACTCTTAAGGCGGGTGATTTTACCAGTTTTTGTGACATTTTAAAATAATGTGATCCCCGTTCGGTATTGGAGCATAATTAATCTTCCTAATCTTAAATCGATTTCATGTCGGATTTTATTTTGATCCATTGTGGATCTCAACTGTGTCAGTATATACAGAAAAGGGCTGCTAGGGCCAACACGCATTGTCAGATCAGTCGCTATCACTCAAAGGGCTGGCTTGGCGCAGTCGGTAGCGCGGCGGATCCCCGGGTTCAATCCTCCGTGGTGCCACTGAGTTCCATCGGTGTGTTCTTGGGCAAGACACTTTACCTTAGCCTCGTCCGTCGGATGGGGACGTAAACCGGGCGGTCCCGTGTATCGGTCTATCCTCCGAGCACGTTAAAGAACCATAGGAATCTATTCGATAATAAGTGTAGGGCAGGTTCCCGGATTCCTATGTATCCTTCCCCTCTCTCTGGGGCGGCTCTAAATAACCTATACTGTGTTGATGAGCCATTAAACAACATTCAATTCAATTCAATTCAAAGATACTAATCCGCCAAATAAAGGCAAAATTACACAACACAACTGTTTATCAAAACTCTATCCAGATTTTCAGGTCATATATATATGCGCCGACTAAAAGTATAGGATTTTTCATGGGTTCTTAAAATACCTGTGCTTAAATATGCGTGAAATGAATTATGAGTTGGTGTCAGAGCTTGGATTCTCAAAATATGTTAGTTATATATATGTACCTCATTATACCTGGCCTTCAGAAGGTTTAGGAATGCTGTACATATGTAAAATTTGGCTTTTGTTGGCAGGATAGCTACTTTTAAAACATACCACATTTATCGCACAAAGTCAATAACTGTATAAAATGTCTTCTTGCCACTTTAAGAATGGCATTAATGCTTAATATATATAATACCGGTATATGGTAAAGGCTATAGATTTTCACATTGCTTTGCCAAACACTTTTATTAGGGACACCTCTGTGATGATTGAAAGGCTGTTCTCTGTGATCTTAATTCACACAGGTCAGATCAAATATTGTCAATATAATGCCAATAAAAAAGATATGTCGATATAGCAGAACGAACCAATAGGGAAAATATTGAATATTTAAAGAAGTTCTAGGGTATATAACCTTTGAAAAGTAAAACCATTAGTAGCCTTATACTAAGGGCTGATTGTTAATAGTTATTCAATTTGATACGTTTTAATAATAAATATCGAGGTTGATGCATTGTGAAGATAATATTATGAGGCGATGAACGTAGGGATAAGTGGTAATTTAGATCAAGGATCTGTTTATGATGTGAACGATTTCTAGCTCAGTTCTGCAATTGTTTTCCAAGCGGAGGATTTTTATCTGTTTATTAAAAGGATGACATCTGAGGCGGGTAGGTATATATAATATATCATCAACCAAGTCTCATTTATAATCATTATTATTGTTAAGCTTGTTACCAAACGCCAATCTGTTAAAATCGACACTTAATTACAACACTCTTCTAGTGTGATTAAGATAAGATTTTAATGAGATTGTAATTATATGTATAGTGCTTGACGACAGAGTCGAACAATCATGGTTGGGATATTCTTTTATCATATTAACATAATGGATCATGATAGTAATGAAGCGCAATGGCTAAATAATATTTTTAGCTTCTGGGATGGTATGTTGTCCGTCGTGTGTTTCATTATTTTTTGGTCAGGTTAAGACGATAGGGGATTCAGTTTTCATTTGATCGCCAGAGGGTGTGTACGAATGAGATGTCGGTTACTTTTAACAACGGGTCTGGTGGGATAAAAAACAATCTAGGTGACTAGGTCAAATTAAAGAAAAACTTGTTATGGTATTAGTATGTTTATTTTCAGTCAGATTTACACAAACTTGGTCAGAAGATGTATACATGTATCATTGAAATGTCGGTTCTTTTTGAAAATGGGCAAAATTCGATCTTAATGTAGGTCACTAGGTCAATGTAAAAGAAAAAATTATGGACGTGAAAGGGCCTTCATATTTTGCCTGATATTCACCAAGCTTAGTCGGAAGATGAATATCGATGACATCTAGGTTCCTTTGATAAATGGGTCATACAAGGTCAAGACTGGGTCATTAAAAGAAAAAGCTTGTAAAGTACATGAACGAACCGGACGAACCCCCCACTCAATAAGTTATAATACACTTTCTCTAGACGGCTTTAAATAGTAACCTATAATGTATTGATGAACCATTAAACAGGACTCAGTTCAATTCAATTTACTTATTTAGTCATTATTTCTCCACCCAATACGTTATAACACCACCTTACACTCGATCACATAACGTTGAAACGCCCCCCTGCAGATACAGTGGCCTTGCGAACACCATGGCCTCCTAGGCCATAGTATCTGCAAACACCATGGCCAGTGCGGACACAATGGCCTCCTACATACATGGAAGCTTTGTTTTTCACTCGATGTCCACCAAATTTGTCTGAAAATGTTAATTAATATGTCTGTGATTTATAGATACTAATTAAATCATGAATGTCGATCTTATAGCATTTCATATGACAGGTAATTTTAATGAATCTTATTTTTTATTATATATTAGACGGGTTGATGCACTATTTTCAAACAGGTTTATTTTAAAGGGCTCTAAAAAACGTGAAAAAATATGAAATAATTTTCAAAATGCCATGAAAAATAAAGGAGATATGACCTATTGAAAATTTGCAAAGAAACATAAATGGAGGCGGCCATCTTGGAATGATGACATCATCGCGACTTTGTACAATATATGGCATATTGACAAAATGTCTTTTAAAGCAAAGAAAATCACTGCAAATGAAAAATAAGCATACAATTTATACATTTTACATCTGTATATTTATTTTTAATCAATTTGCAGTGATATTCTTTGCTTTAAAATATGTCCATTTTAAGTTTCTGTGGGGACGGATGCAAGTTTATTTTTGTTATATGTCAGCATTACCATGTCCAATCTTCATCAAACTTTAACAGCACCTTCTTCTTATCAAGCACTTACCATACTCTGAAAATTAGGTCACTGTGGCCTACTTTCTCCAAAATATACGTTACGTTAACCTGTTTGTTTAAGTTTCGGTGGGACGAGTGCACATTTATTTTTGTTATATCTCAGCATTACCTTGTCCGATCCATCAAACTTTAACAGAACACAATTTTTTTTTCTTCAGGGCTTCATATATATAAAAGTTATTATACCCGCGTTTTTGAAAAAAAACCAGGGTATATTAAAACCGCTTCCGATTGTCTGTCCGTCCGGACGTCCATCTATCTGTTTGTCCGTCTGTCCGTTACACATCTCCGCCTAAACCGCTGAACGGAATTCAACCAAACTTAGGGTATGACATCACCATATGATGACGGCGTGCAAGAGCACTATTTTGTTTGGCTCCGAGCCCAGGGGCCCTCAGTGGGGGTCAAAAGGTCAAATAAACTAAAAATTCAATTACACTATAATTTTTTCATATTTTTGCACATAACTTTGTATATGTAATCGTCTATAAAAGATAAACAACATATCAAACAATTTTTATATTTCGCAAACTCGGAACATCTGCCATGGGGCCCAGGTTGGGTGGGGCGGGAGGGATTTGGGGTCATTTTTTTTTGGAATTATGTCTCAAATGAAACATTATGATGATGGCTCTTCACCCAGGGTCCCTCAGGGGGGTCAAAAGGTCAAATACACTAACAATTCAATTACACTGTCATTTTACCATATTCTTGCACATAACTTGGTGTATGTAAACGTCTATAAAAGATAGGCAACGTATTAAATGATTTTATTAGTTTTGTTATATCTAACACAGACCGTCTGCCGGGGGAGTGGGGGGGGGGGGGGGGGGGGGGGGGCAGGTGGAGGTGGATTTGGATTTTTTTTTTTTTTTATAATCATGTCTTAAATGAAACATGATGATGGGATTACACTGTATGCATTTGTTTCCTCCTATGTTATAGTTTGGCCTGGAGGAAGGGGCATCAAATACACTAATATTGCAATTATGGTGTCATTTTTTCATACTTTTGCACAATAATTGGTAAAATAGTCATCTAATAAAGTGGGTGGTGGGTGGAAGGTAACAGGGGGTCAATTTATTTAAAAATTATTTCTCAAATGAACATTTTGATGAAGGGATTACATTGTATATACTGTGGGGCTGTGTGTGGGCGGTGGGTAGGGTGGGGGTAGGCGGTGGGGAACTGACCTGTGTGAATAAAACGTGGGTATTTTACGACGGCCATGCCGTCGAATTCGTTCTAGTTCTGTATGTCGTAAGTAGATTGATTCCTTTGTTGATTTCCTACAGTCACACAAAGCTGCCATAATTTGATGAATATTTAATAAGTTCAATACAAAAAATTCCACTAACAGACACACAGAAGTACAAGGGATCAATATGTCAGCTTTTATCAAAGGCAAGATCAACCATGGGGTGTTTCAACTTGGAAACTCTGTAATGAAGTGTTTTAATTGGAAACATATGGGCTACTTTAATGTTTTCTAAGCAGTTTAACAATGTTACTCAAAGCTGCATTAGTTACTAACTTTTACCTTATAAAACACTAAATAATATCTGTATTTAATCATATTGAGGCATAAAAAGTGCATATAAAAGTCATATCTGCACCGTTTCATTGTCCCAACAGACATCAAAATCATCCCTATTTCATAAAATCAGCATTTTGAACAGCTGCCGTGGAACTGTTTGGGGTGTTCTGAATCAAAGTTGAATCTCCGAAAGCTTTGTTTCCCGAAACAAGGAGAGGAACTTCATACAATGATAAACGGCAACGCAAGGAAGTGCAGAGTGCAAGAACCATAACTCTGTCATCATTCAAATTATAGTTATTGGCCTTTGTTATTTTTAATACTTAGAATTTTTGTCCAGAGCATATCTTCAAAACTACTGATGGGACTGCAATGAAACTTCACGTAATGATAGAGGGCAATGAGAGAAATAATGATAGAGGGCAATGAGAGAAAGTGCAGAGTGCAAGAACCGCAACTCTGCCATTCTCCACTTCAGAGTTATTGTCCTTTGTAATTTATACTTAGAATTTTTGTCCCGAGCATATCTTCAAAACTACTGACGGGACTGCAATGAAACTTCACACAATGATAGAAGGGAATGAGTGGAAGTGCAGAGTGCAAGTAATTTTATCTTCATTCAAAGTAGAGTTATTGCCCTTTTCAGTTTTATACTTAGAATTTTTCTCCAGGCATATCTTCAAAACTACTGATGGAACTACAATGAAACGTCACACATTGATAAAGGGCAATGAGAGGAAGTGCAGAGTGCAAGAGCTGTAACACGGCAGAGTGCAAGAGCTGTAACACGGCAGAGTGCAAGAGCTGTAACACGGTCTTCTATCAAATTAGAGTTATTGTTCAATTTTAACCACCTTCCTCTCATCAAGCACTCACCATACCCTGAAAACTAGGTCACTATGACCTACTTTCTCCAAAGTATGCCTTACGTTAACCTTTTTGTTTAAATTTGAGCAGTTGGTGGTGGTGGTTGTGGTGGTTGTGGTTGTGGTGGTGGTGGGGGAGGTTGGGGTGTGGGGTGTGGGTGGGGTGGTGGGGTGGTGTGTAATTAACTTTTGTTATAGCTCAGCTTTACCATATCGGATCTTCATCTCTTCATCTCTTTTTTATATCTGCATTGCCACGTGCAATTATTATAAAACTTGGACACTAAGTTGCTGACATGTACCAAACATCATGCACTGAAAATGAAAACTAGGTTTTCAACATTAAAGCATCCTCCCACTCCAAAAAAAACAATCTATCTTGAAAAGCTGTATTAAATAGTTTCACCAAACGCATCAAACACAAAAGGCACTCATCTTTCACATTTTGGAAAAGCCACCAGATGTTTCTCTCTTGTGTTTTGTTTGTTTGTTCTAAAAAAATTAGATTTCTTTACCACATATTTGCATCAATGCTGATATTTTCAGATTTTTATTTCTCGGGGAAAAATTTCCGACAATTAATTGTTACAAGAGCTACATTATGGGGTTTTGTGTACAAATGTGTCTTGTGAGTTTTTTTTCATTTTGTGGGGTTACCCCATCTAAGTCGTTCAATTTTAAATGCTTATTTGAACAGTATGGGGTCACGGTGTTGATTAACTTTTTTTTATTTTCCATAAGGGGTTTTAACGAAGGCAAACCCCATAACATGCAAACGTACATACTTTAACGCCACTATTTCTGTCCATACGCATGTCCAGCTAACCCCACAATGGAAAATTTGCACAACTTACGTCAGTTGCCACATGTATATCTCCCAGCTGTGTGGTATGGGAAGACAGGTTAGTAATTAACCTTGTAAATTTATACTTTAGCTTTTTCTCATTGTCATTCACCTTTGCACTGTACTCATTCTTAACCCCCTGTTTATAACTTTTTCCAGTTGCTACTCTTTTTGTCTCTATCTACTTAATTGTTTCTTTCTTTTTTCTGCCAGCCTCATTTGCATCATTTACCCCACCCACCAAATTACACCCGCTCATTATTATCTTTGAACTTCTTAACAATTTAAACATTGTCATTATCAAGTTTTTGTGTAGGAAGTTCAAAAAAGGTCTTCCTGTTAGAAAAGTATGGGCCAATTCTAAATTTAGTGCTTAATCAAATGAAGAAAAAGATAAAGATAATCACTGCTTAGTAGTTTGGTGATTATGATCAATGTTTTGGTGGATAAATGTGGCCCAGAGTGTTATATAAGTTGGCAGAGATTTTATTTTCGCATTATGTGTAAGTCTTCAACCGTTATTTGATGTTGTGCCAAATTGTTTTTATCCTGAACTTAAATGGTCTTGTATGACGTCTGAAATACTTGATCTGTCATTATCCTTTCATAATGAACTATTTGGGCTCAAATGTCATGGATTGGTTCTGAATGGGTTTAAATGTTAAATGTTTTTTAAAGAGTTTTTGTCAGTTTTTTTTTAAATTTCTTAATATTATATATTTATATATATAGGTATAATGGCTGAACTTTATTTTTAAAATGTGTGTGTTTTTAATAAATTCATAAATGGGAACACTGATCATGAAGATCTCATTTGGCTCCCAGGTCACCCATTTTGTTAACTCTACTGGCACATTGTCTGTTGTTGTCATCCATTGTTCGTTGTCTGTCTGGTAGCTACAATAACTTTAGAAACCGTTTCCAATTTTCTTCAAATTTGACATGAATATTTTGTTTCTATAAGATCTTGGGCAAGTTTGACATGAGCAAAATCACTGTTGGAGACTTTTGGCCCTTGATTATGTTTAAATAAAGTTAGTTTTTGTACATGAAAACTTTATAAACTGTTTAGAAATTTCGGATCTCTTCACTGCTTAAATTAATGAGGTGAAATATTATTTTTTAAATAGCATCAATAGACTGTAAATCAGGCTTGAAACTAGAGCAAGTTGGTAGCAATCAATCTCACCTGGCACTTTTTAATTAGTTGGATGTATTCACACTAGAATCTGTGATGATAATGTGAAAGTTTAATAAAGTCTGTATTGCAAACAGAGAAATAGCGATTTATAAGGAGTCCGATATAGGACAAAGTTCTACATTTTGACCCCTCCCCACCACCTGAGATGACCATCGGGCATTTCTTTTACGTGAGTGCACTCCTGTTGCAACATGGCCCTACAATGTATTTGCAGCAACAATAATACATACAAAATTTCAAACTCCTACAGTTATATAGCATGTTAGGGCTATTTGTACCTCTAGGAGGGGAAAAAAAGATTTGTAGATGCTTAATTTTTTATAAGTTTGCAATGTTATTGAAATATCTCCGCTCAGCTATGTAACCACATAGCTGGTTACATAGCTGAGCGGAGATATTTCAATAACATACAATTTCTGGTGCGACATTGACATCTTCAACAACATCACACCTTATAAAGAGAAACAATCCTTTATGCTGCAGTCCTGAAAATTATTAGCTGTGCAAATCTCATACCTGTGAAGTCTCACACACTGGGCATGAGACACACTTTATGTGTCAAGTCACACTCACACGCATACATTTTACGTCCTCATTTGACCGATATGTTTTTTGTATGTGATATTTTTAATTAAATTTAGTATGTTTTATACCAAAAATCTATAAATTTAGTTTAACCAGGTTTTCAGTATAGCTTCTGTATATTGTGTGACTTAAATGAATTCAATTAAAATATATGATCATATAAACAGTATTATGAGTAAACATGTGCTAATATTCATAAAAATTCAACCAAAGGCCATCCAGGGCTTCAGGGGGCTTCATTCCGCTGACCCTCTAATTAATGGCTAACCGCCCCTTGGTCCCCATCTCTTGACTTCCATTGGGCCTTGACAACTATGAAATCTATGTCTATGATTTTATGTTTCGTACCTACAATAGCCATTGAGCAGCAAAAAAAATATGTCAAAAGATATGTATAAATCGTAGTGAAATAAATAAAAAGAATTCTTGAAGATATTAACATTTCGGTATAAATAAAATCAAATCAGAACTCGACAATATTTAAATGTGTTAATGTATATTTATACTTTAAAACTAAATTTAAATTATCTAAATGTATGCAAAATTATCAGGTAATAGTGTCGATCGTCATTATTGATTTAGTAACAAAGTAAATAAATTTTGTTGTTCACGGTAGAAAGGTCAGATTAGAATAATCTGATTTGGAGCAACTGGGCTGCCAAGCAAATACCCTATTGTTTGAATTTAATCAGGCTTTGGTATAATATGGTAAAGAATTGATCTTAAACGGGTGATCAAATGTTTCTGTTTGTTACAAACAGTTTAGGTTTTCATAATGTTAATACAATCGGCGACCAGAGTTTCTGCGATAAACATGTTATCGGTGTTCATATTGAAAAACAAAGTAACAATTGGTATTATATCAGACGTGTTAGAAGCACATTGTGGGTGTTAAATTGAGTGTTGAATTTCAGCGATAAAACTTGTGTTTCATTAGTTGAAACAGTGATGGTTGTGTTGGATTGGAAACTAAAACCTGACAAATATTGATATTTAGGTGGAGCGCTTGCAATTATTATACGCGGACCAGTATCGGACAAAAGAACAATTGTGGAAATATTTTATTCTTATACAGCTTATATTTAGGATAAGTAATTTCAGAATAAGAACAACAAAATGAATGAAATATAACATATTTCAAGGCATCTCTAGTGTCTACATTAGCGGATGATCACTAGAAACATTCAGTTAATTAGCCAGGTTTAATCGTGACTGGGTGCGGCATATGTCACAGTAGTTTCAGAGATAATTCCAGCCGAGGATAGACACATGATGGGTAATTACCTTTGCTTTTTTGCACACGTATAATTTTCATTCCATTTAAGCTACATTGTATAATAGGATTGTTACTAGAGTAACTTGATCTGGAGGTTTGTATCACTGCGAGTGGCCATGCCATACCTGCAGGATCTGGAGGTTTGTATCACTGTGAGTGGCCATGCCATACCTGCAGGATCTGGAGGTTTGTATCACTGGGAGTGGCCATGCCATATCTGCAGGATCTGGAGGTTTGTATCACTGTGAGTGGCCATGCCATATCTGCAGGATCTGGAGGTTTGTATCACTGTGAGTGGCCATGCCATATCTGCAGGATCCTGGAGGTTTGTATCACTGTGAGTGGCCATGCCATACCTGCAGGATCTGGAGGTTTGTATCACTGTGAGTGGCCATGCCATATCTGCAGGATCTGGAGGTTTGTATCACTGTGAGTGGCCATGCCATACCTGCAGGATCTGGAGGTTTGTATCACTGTGAGTGGCCATGCCATATCTGCAGGATCTGGAGGTTTGTATCACTCCGAGTGGCCATGCCATATCTGCAGGATCTGGAGGTTTGTATCACTGAGAGTGGACATGCCATATCTGCAGGATCTGGAGGTTTGTATCACTGTGAGTGGCCATGCCATATCTGCAGGATCTGGAGGTTTGTATCACTGAGAGTGGACATGCCATATCTGCAGGATCTGGAGGTTTGTATCACTGTGAGTGGCCATGCCATATCTGCAGGATCTGGAGGTTTGTATCACTGTGAGTGGCCATGCCATATCTGCAGGATCTGGAGGTTTGTATCACTGTGAGTGGCCATGCCATATCTGCAGGATCTGGAGGTTTGTATCACTGTGAGTGGCCATGCCATACCTGCAGGATCTGGAGGTTTGTATCACTGTGAGTGGCCATGCCATATCTGCAGGATCTGGAGGTTTGTATCACTGTGAGTGGCCATGCCATACCTGCAGGATCTGGAGGTTTGTATCACTGTGAGTGGCCATGCCATATCTGCAGGATCTGGAGGTTTGTATCACTGTGAGTGGCCATGCCATATCTGCAGGATCTGGAGGTTTGTATCACTGTGAGTGGACATGCCATACCTGCAGGATCTGGAGGTTTGTATCACTGTGAGTGGCCATGCCATATCTGCAGGATCTGGAGGTTTGTATCACTGTGAGTGGCCATGCCATACCTGCAGGATCTGGAGGTTTGTATCACTGTGAGTGGCCATGCCATATCTGCAGGATCTGGAGGTTTGTATCACTGTGAGTGGCCATGCCATATCTGCAGGATCTGGAGGTTTGTATCACTGTGAGTGGCCATGCCATACCTGCAGGATCTGGAGGTTTGTATCACTGTGAGTGGCCATGCCATATCTGCAGGATCTGGAGGTTTGTATCACTGTGAGTGGCCATGCCATATCTGCAGGATCCTGGAGGTTTGTATCACTGTGAGTGGCCATGCCATACCTGCAGGATCTGGAGGTTTGTATCACTGTGAGTGGCCATGCCATATCTGCAGGATCTGGAGGTTTGTATCACTGTGAGTGGCCATGCCATACCTGCAGGATCTGGAGGTTTGTATCACTGTGAGTGGCCATGCCATATCTGCAGGATCTGGAGGTTTGTATCACTCCGAGTGGCCATGCCATATCTGCAGGATCTGGAGGTTTGTATCACTGTGAGTGGCCATGCCATATCTGCAGGATCTGGAGGTTTGTATCACTGTGAGTGGCCATGCCATATCTGCAGGATCCTGGAGGTTTGTATCACTGTGAGTGGCCATGCCATATCTGCAGGATCTGGAGGTTTGTATCACTCCGAGTGGCCATGCCATATCTGCAGGATCTGGAGGTTTGTATCACTGTGAGTGGCCATGCCATATCTGCAGGATCTGGAGGTTTGTATCACTGAGAGTGGACATGCCATCTCTGCAGGATCTGGAGGTTTGTATCACTGTGAGTGGCCATGCCATATCTGCAGGATCCTGGAGGTTTGTATCACTGCGAGTGGCCATGCCATATCTGCAGGATCTGGAGGTTTGTATCACTGCGAGTGGCCATGCCATATCTGCAGGATCTGGAGGTTTGTATCACTGTGAGTGGCCATGCCATCTCTGCAGGATCCTGGAGATATGGCATAGACACAAGAGGTGATGCAACTTCCACAAAACTAATGATGCTTTTATTACATGTATATACCTTTATAAGAAAGCTTGTAAAATAGTATAGTACCGTACAGTAGACTTAATTGTTTACACGGGTCGGGGACGACGTCATTCGACGTATTCGATGTAGTCTAGTGATACAGACTACTATTTTAGTAGTAGAGTGAAACAGATTCAGAAAACTTCCAGAAGTGATACTGGGTTTTGTATTCCATTGTAAGAAAATGAAGGTACTTAGGTATAGGTGTATATTATGGATATATATAGGTATATAATATAGGTTATTTTAATCAGTGTGAATAATATTTTGTTATTAAATTTTTTTTGCTTGTTTGTTTCGGCAACAGGGGGCTTCGGTGGCCCTGTAGAAAGAATGGTAGACTCACCATCGTCTCTGGGTTTCTTCGCTGTGTTCTTAGGCAGAACAGTTCCCTTAACCTCGTCCGTCAGATATGGACGTAAACATATATGTGTATCAGAGGAATTGGAAGTATTCGATAGTATGAGTAGGTCACGGTTCTCAGATTCCTCAATGTATTCTTCCCTCTCTGTGGGTGGCTGCTCAAAATAACGTATTGATGAGCCGTTAATGTTTAACAGTTAGCAACATATTCTTGTTTAATGGACAGACATTCCTGATCATGAAACAAACACTTTAATCATGAAACAAACACTTTCAGACCATAAATGTTGAATTAAATGATGGTTGTTGCTATGGAATTGTAATAGGTGTTTTATGAAATTTCTCTGAAGAGGTCTGTATTATTTATTTTTAACATTCAGGTACGTACTGACTGGCCATTATGGGAAAGATCGTAGACTAAATTAATCACTTTTCAGAAAAGTTCTTTAAACATAGACTGTGCACCACTGTTGGTAAATTTATTGTAAGGTATCAACATAGACTGATGTATATAACATGCAAATACTTTTGATGTCTTAAGCCATTATATTCTTCAATGAATAGAAGTAAAAAACACATTTTTATTTTTATTCGTGTTACCTTTAGTTGTACATGTTCCCATGGCACCCAGGGTACCTACCCAGTGACATGAGTGGGCAAGAATTTTTTTACCTTACGTGATTGTCACACTTAATTGCAGTTACGATTTCTCCTATTCAATCAAACATATCCCAGTCTAACTTGGCATGCGTGACTTTACTGACTTACTAGTATTACAGTATATTGGCACATGGAAGTGATCCATGACGAGGAGAATATAAATGTGAATTGAGTCAGTCACAGACATATTAATAAACAGATAGGAAACTTCCTATCTTAACCAATGAAGTAACCAAAATATCACGTGGCACCTTAACTTTTCCTTCTATCTTCTCTCTCAATTATTCGCCGATTTTGATGAGAATACTTCCAAAAGATTCATAGTGAATAGCAAAATGGTATTATAATAATTTATGTTTATTTTCAAAATAAGAAATTGTATAAAAAAATGTTTAAAGTTTAAAATGTCATCATTTTTCGCTTTTCTCTTAAAAATCAATGTTTTGACATATTCAAAGTTTCCATCAAACTCCTTTTTTGCTCTCAATGTAAGAGAAAACAAAATACTATCATTGGAAAGAAAATTAAATTTGTGATGGTATTTGGCTTGAATGAAACTTTGTATGTTTAAAGTTGGGAAATATTTTTTGAAATTTTCGAACTGTGCCACTTGAAATTTACAAAATTTTCATAGTGTCCAATCTATTTGTTATTAGGTCTGTGAGTCAGTGTTTTGGTAATAGACACCTTATTTTGACACATGTATTTCATGCATCACATTCATTCGTTCGTTCGTTTGTTCGTTCATTCATTCATTCATTCATTCATTCATTCATTCATTCATTCATTCATTGTTTGTTTGTTCGTTCTATCCATCCGTTCTTTCATTTATTATACCTGAAAAAAAAGAAGTCTAGTTGGAGTATACTGCATTTAGTCGGTCCGTCCATCTGTCCAGGGCCACGATCACTACCATGGGTGGAGGTGGTGCTTAACACAAATTAATTGTAGAATTCATTCCATAATCGCTTAATTCTATTGTCATTTAAGTGCTCATACTTTTTTCCTGAACAAGCTTTATGTACCTTTCGTATGTTCATCTGTCTGTTGACATGATCTTGTCCACTGTTAACTCTTTAAGACTTACAGCCACACCCAAACTTCAATAAAATGATAACCCCTATACACATTTGAGGTCAATAAGTTCAAGGTTCGCATTTTGCATTATGGCTTTATGACTGCCGGCAATGTATTATCAGGAAAGTTTCTTTAAACTGCCTACCGGTAAATGAATTCTTTTATAAAGAAGTTCTTATTGCTTGACCACAACAGTCAGTAGAGGTGTACTAAGAAGTTAAGTAATTAAGAAATAGAACATCATTTACGGTGAATTATTGTGTAATATATCACGGTTTGGAGTTCAATTGTAAACAATTATTTCACGAGCCCGAAGATAATTCACCGTAAACGATGTTCTATTTCTATTCTAATACCCTAAAATGTGAAAATAACGCACACATCTGAAATCTTTCGCATTGCTTTGCTTATTCTCCTAGTGCTGCAAACGTTACAGTGATATAGCGTTGAATATAGCGAGATATTTTAAACTTGGCTATATAGTGCGAGTGTATTAGAATTGCCTTTAATAGTCATGATTATTCTTTAGAAATTGACCACACTTGAATTGAACACATGGTATATAGCACCTTTTGAATATTTGTTGAACTATTTACCTTAATTAAATATTTAATTCTTTTTGATAAATCTCAACAAAGGGAGGTGGTATTCAGGCTGTGTAAAATTGTTATCTGTTTATAATTGAAATATTCCCTGTATTGAGGGTACCTAGATGATTAATGGGGTTCTGTCATCGGAAAACCGCTTTGCATATTTATAAGTCTGAAAATGAAAAAGGCTGTTGTTGAATGAATAAAGACATAAAACAAGTATGTATCTAAAAGGAAATGAGATGTCGTTACACTGTGCTTTATTGTCATATGTCGATAAGTGCTAAATTTTACCAGTATTTACAACTTCATGAGGACAGAATTTCCCATATCTGATGTGTTTCTTTCATTGTTTGTGAGATTATAGTCTTCATATAGTACTAATCTGTATGATTATCCCCAAAATTGTGACAATATTTAAATTTTTATCCTCTCACAATACCCTCATAATCGATGACCGCAAAATGGATGGTGGGAGGTATACAGTACTGGTACTCAGGGAAAATGGGATGGTATGCCTAGACCACAAAAAAAAAATTACCATCATAATTATATGGCCTTATATTAAATGACTTAAAACACCATTCAAACAAACAAAAGTCAAATATTTGTAAAATATCAAAATAGAAATTGTATGATTCAAATTGTGTAGACAAACTTTTGTAGTGCCACAAGTTGTATTTTTTTAAGAATCAGGATTGCCGTATGTCCCTTCAGTAACTTATAATTTTACAGTAGATATGTTATTTTGTGCATAATGTTCACCTAGGGGTTGCGATGTTTAAGTTGATGGGTTTGAGCCTCACTGTCGGCACTGGATTCATAGGCAAATCCATTCCCTTAGCATTGACCTTTTGCCCAGGAAACGTAACACCGTGCTGTCTCCATCCTCATAGTATGTAACATCTCCGTGGTTACAGAGGGTAAAGAAACCTCACCACTCACCGCTGTGGATTCGAATCCCACTGGGAGCTCGATTTGAAGAAAAGTGTGGATTCTTATGGATGGCAGGAGGTATACAGTACTGGTTCTACCCAGGAATAAGTGGGCAATTTGCCTTCCACTGAAAATCAACCGTCATACATAGCCTAAAATGTGCTGAAAAATGACTTTAAACTCCAAACAAAGATAGCGTGTTAAAGACCCATATCATCTGTGTTCAATGTTCACACTTATTAGCATATGGGATAATCGTCGTACAATCATTGTGTACTTGCAATGACTGTAACGAAGTCAACTATAGTATTTTCTTTGTTCTACGAGTATCCACCGACTCTAAATTAAGTTATTACTACTTATATATAGCATCTTAAACTATCAAGACAGATCAAAAGGCAGTGATAATAATTGTAATATTTTGTGTCTTTGTTTTAACCATAAAATAATAATATCATATATAGATATAGCCATATATAATAATATCATATATAGATATAGCCATACAGCTTTGATGACATACTGATTATGGGTATGGCTTGTTTGTACATACTGAAGTATACCTAATTTACATTGTGAAGGACAGACTTGTTATCTAAATGATATTTATTTAAACTGCACTGGGTAAATATGACATGGAGCCCAATCTCATATATACTGAACAAAAAAAGTTTAGCTCAACTTTTTAGGGACATAAGACTAAACATATGAACATTGATATAATTGTTTGAAGATATTAGAAATGCTAGGTAAGGATGTGATTTTTGAAAAAAAAGGTGTTATTTTATTATTTTCTAAGCAAAGTATCAGAATTACCTCCCATATATTAAAGGGACACACGCCAATCTTGATTTTTTAAAAACTGACGGCGTCCCGTTAGTTTTTCTCTTAACTTGCATTTGTTCAATCATTAATATTAATTGTTAGAATAGTTCAAAGCAAATTGTTTTTACATATTACTAACTTTTTATAATATTGCACCAATAATATAATAAAACATTTGGTAAAATAGTGAAGAAAAAAGAAATCTCAATTTTTTATTTAATTATATGCAAGCAGTTTTAAAGTCAAAATGACTAAGGATAACTAAATCGAGGAGCAAATTTTAGTGTTTGAATAAAACTTAAGATTGCCATGTGTCCCTTTAAAAGCAACTTATTTCATTATACAAACATATTGCTTTGAACAAATTTAATGTTTGGCATTGACTAGAATTACCCATTCTGTCATTGTTTAAAAAATGCTGAAATGTGTTCATGAACGATTGTTATTCTCAAATGAAAACATTCCAAATTTCGTAATTTTAAAATTACCTCCCTTTTCATTGAAATGAGAAGGATTTTCGATAACCTATAAAACTGTTCCCATCATTTTGCTTTATTTTTTATCAACGACTTTGTTAACAAGTTACTTTGTAGCATTATTTATGGTCATATCTATGTCACTTTATCGACTCTGAACATACATGGCTTTGTATCTCTCCTATGGAAATGGCATGCATTTTATGTGCTAAATTTATTTTGCTCAGTATACATGTATATCAACACTGTGGAATATATATTATCTTTGTGTATTTATGAGATGATACACTTGAATAAATCAATCTTTATTGAAGTCAGTTTGTCTGTTTGTTTGTATGGTTTGTTTGTGGCATTTTCAACACATGTAAGGTTAAATATGATGGTCGATTTTTGCTTGTGATGGAGGCAGACCACCCACTTTTCCTGGGTAGAACCAGTACTCTACACATATTGCCATCCGTAAGAATCGACACTTCCTTACAAGTCGAGCTTCCAGTGGGATTCGGGTGAGAGGCGAAAAGGTTTACAACGCAACGCCGTTAACCCATCGACCACGGAGACGCTACTTATCGAAGTCAGACCTTTCTCAGATTTAGATATATATGCATTAATTAAAGACATTCCTCCACTATTTAAGGTCATGGAAATAAAACAAGGAAAATGCTTTACATAAAAGTTATGCATGCTTTTTGACTGAAAGACAGAGGAGTATAGGCACTAATAATAGAGAAAAATCAATGCAACTAAATGTATGCAGGTAGTCTGTGTACACTCAACCATTCATTTTTGCACTAGTTTACGTCACAGAATATACCTTACCCTTTTCCGAAGTTTTATTCACGGAAATCATGCTGATCAAGCTTCTAAACTGATTTTCAGAAGTAAGGAATTTACTCTTAACCCACTACATATATATAATGTTCTGTTCTTTCTTTGAATTAAGACCATTCCATTCATGTGACAAAGGTTTTTTTGGGGGACAATGCCTGATCTAACCCTAATCAGTATATATAGTCGTGCTTAGTGGGTTAAAGGTTAAAAGTGTTTCCTGGGTATACAACTTATAATGTACTATTTATAATAACTGGACCAGGTGTCTGAAAATTCTGAAAAATGTTTGAAAGGTGAAATACCTCACAACATTAACACAATATTAATTGATAAAGAAAATCCACAGCTATATATCTTTACTGTGAGATATGAGATATCACACCCTAATAGGGCTCAGTCTCAATTACATGTATAGTGCCATAATATGTTCTAAAAAATAGATTGAAACGGTCAAAATTTCTGACAAACAGTTCATTGCTTACAGGGTATATGATATATACAAACATATAGATATATTATGTTGGACTTCATCTTGAGAGGTTTACACAATATGACCTCATTGAGATTTAGCCCAGATTTATTCCTATCGATTATAGTAGTTATGTCATAGACAAACTCTGTCTGATAGGTGACTCAGCTTGGTATCAGGCGACTTTTCTAGCTAGAATGTGAAAGATTTATCAAGCTCTATACAGGTTATGCAAATGTTAATGAGATTCGATTTTCAGCATATTCTGTGTAAAATAAAAAAAGAACAATTTGTATTCCATTTGTTTTATGACAAAAAAATTATGTTTTACAGTCAGGTGAATCATAGAGATGTTGTTTTATGACAGAGGTAATACTTGATATGTTCTTCATTTCAGGAGGTGCCAAGAAGTTTCTGTACACGGGTCCCAAAAAGGACAACAATGAGGAAGATGAAGTTCCCTGGAATTTCAACTCAAGCCCGCGGGGTCAGAAGGGAACCACAGGTAACTGAGTAGGGGCTGATCTTGTCCTGATTTTGTAATGTATTCTTGTATATATATTCTTGTTTATATACCCGTTGACGGGCATTTGTTGATTTACATACATAGTTTATATTACACCTTATCATCCCTTACTTTTTGATAGTTTTTAGCTCTACTGGCCAAGGGCCAGCAGAGCTTATGGGATGGTGTGTTGTCTGTCGTCCGTCGTCCGACGTCCGTCGTCCGTCGTCCGTTAACTTTTGCTTGTGTACACTCTAGAGGCCACATTTCTGATGCAATCATCATGAAACTTTGTCAGAATGTTTGTTTCAATGAAATCTCGGTCAAGTTCGAAAATGGGTCATGTGGGGGCAAAAACTAGGTCACTAGGTCAAATATTGGAAAAACCTTGTGTACACTCTAAAGGCCATATTTTTGACCCGAGCTTGATGCAACTTTGTCAGAATGTTTGTCTTAATTATATCTTGGTCAAGTTCGAAAATGGGTCACATGGGGTTAAAAACTAGGTCACTAGGTCAAATACTTGAAAAACCTTGTGTACACTCTAGAAGCCGTATTTCTGACCCAATCTTCATGAAACTTTGTCAAAATGTTTGTCTTAATTATATCTTGGTCAAGTTCAAAAATGGGTCACATGGTGTTAAAAACTAGGTCACTAGGTCAAACTTTGGAAAAACCGTGTGTACAATCTAGAGGCCATATTTTTGACCCGATCTTGATGAAACTTTGTCAGAATGTTTGTCTTAATGAAATCTCGGTCAAGTTCAAAAATGGGTCATGTGGGGTCAAAAACTAGGTCACTAGGTCAAATACTTGAAAAAACTTGTGTACACTCTAGAGGTCATATTTGTTACCCAATCTTGATGAAACTTTGTCAAATTGTTTATCTTAATTATATCTTGATCAAGTTCGAAAATGGGTCACATGAAGTTAAAAACTAGGTCACTAGGTCAAATATTGGAAAAACCTTGTGTACATCTAGAGGCCATATTTTTGACCCGAGCTTGATGCAACTTTGTCAGAATGTTTATCTTAATTGTTTGTCTCAATGAAATCTCGGTCAAGTTCGAAAATGGGTCATGTGGGGTCAAAAACTAGGTCACTAGGTCAAATATTGGAAAAACATTGTGTACACTCTAGAGGCCATATTTTTGACCCGAGCTTGACGCAACTTTGTCAGAGTGTTTGTCTTAATTATATCTTGGTCAAGTTTGAAAATCATTAATGGGTCACATGGGGTTAAAAACTAGGTCACTAGGTCAAATACTTGAAAAACCTTGTGTACACTCTAGAAGCCGTATTTCTGACCCAATCTTCATGAAACTTTGTCAAAATGTTTGTCTTAATTATATCTTGGTCAAGTTCAAAAATGGGTCACATGGTGTTAAAAACTAGGTCACTAGGTCAAACTTTGGAAAAACCGTGTGTACACTCTAGAGGCCATATTTTTGACCCGACCTTGATGAAACTTTGTCAGAATGTTTGTCTCAATGAAATCTCGGTCAAGTTCAAAAATGGGTCATGTGGGGTCAAAAACTAGGTCACTAGGTCAAATACTTGAAAAAACTTGTGTACACTCTAGAGGTCATATTTGTTACCCAATCTTGATGAAATTTTGTCAAATTGTTTATCTTAATTATATCTTGATCAAGTTCGGAAATGGGTCACATGAAGTTAAAAACTAGGTCACTAAGTCAAATATTGGAAAAACCTTGTGTACACTCTAGAGGCCATATTTTTGACCCGAGCTTGATGCAACTTTGTCAGAATGTTTGTCTTAATTATATCTTGGTCAAGTTTGTAAATGGGTCACATGGGGTTAAAAACTAGGTCACTAGGTCAAATATTGGAAAAACCTTGTGTACACTCTTTGTCAAAATGTGTCTTAATTATATCTTGGTCAAGTTCAAAAATGGGTCACATGGTGTTAAAAACTAGGTCACTAGGTCAAACTTTGGAAAAACCGTGTGTACACTCTAGAGGCCATATTTTTGACCCGATCTTGATGCAATTTTGTCAGAATATTTGTCTCAATTATAGCTTGCTAAAGTTCGAAAATGGGTCACACAGGGTCAAAAACTAGGTCACTAGTACACTCTAGAGGCCATAATTCTGACCCGATCTTGATGAAACTTTGTCGAAATGTTGTCTTAATTATATTTTGGTCAAGTTCGAAAATGGGTCCCATGGGGTCAAAAACTAGGTCACTAGGTCAAATACTTGAAAAACCTTGTGTACACTCTAGACACCATGTAGTACGACTCGATTCATCAATGGTATAACAGCCAGTAGAGCGTTCACAGGCCCTCTTGGGCCTCTTGTATCTTTATATATTTACACTAATTTTAAATAAAACTTCATTTTTCATCAAATTTTGCGCACAATATGACCTATTTATGTGTCGACGTGCCGTAAAACACCATTCATTCATTCATTCATTCTAGTCCTGATTTGATCAGCAGCAAGAAGGCTGCTATTGTCACTTTAATATTTTCATATATGGCATCAGAACCATGCCATGTAGGGCATTTAGGTGAGCTGTAGGTCAGAACTCAGGGTTGTCTGTTAAGGGGTCATTGTCCATTTTATATAACTTATGAACTTCTGTCTTACATGTTGTTGTTTTTTAAGGGAGAAAAATGACTTGCGTTTAAAAAGCCAGCCAAATGCATAAGTAGCTTAGAGGAACATTTTTAGTACATTTCTATGGGTGAAAGATTAGGTTTTCTCAGTGAAAGAATATTCATAATCGCTAAATATTTATAACTAACTCCTAACACAAAAATAACTAACTGCGACGTGGAGTTATGACGTCAATAACGTGTTGATGACTTCGATGTCATCCGCCGATAATGCTAAATAAAGCAAATAATTATGGTTAAAATTGTACATAATCTGATTAAAAATGTAATAAATAGATTATTTAACTTTTGTGATCAATTATAGGGAAATCTTTCACTCGATGGTAGGCGTGTGTTGTTTTTTCACTCACTCGCTTACGCTTGTTCGTGAAAAGAACCACACGTCTATCATCGCGTGAAGGATTTCCCTATAATTGATCCCAGCAGTTAAATAATCTCTACGTCTTCACCTTCCTACTGGAAGCTGGGATGTAAACCTGATCAGTCTGCATAGCAACTGGACTACATCAAACTCCACAAACAGCAAACCTGGGTATTATGCAGTGAGGAATGATAAATCCCTTTTCCTCACATCTGCTTTAATAATATATACATGTACACACATTTTGTCTCGAGAAAAGTCCAAAAACATTTTAAAAGATGAAGAAAATTTAGAACGCTATAAACATTTCTTGCAGGAAATTTAAATGGTGGGTCAAAGTTTGACATGGACGAGGTATGGAGCATCAAGCGTAATGTCAACATTGGCGGTGTTGGAGGGAGGGAACCCAAGACTGACGGCCTTACATACAGCACCAGCAAAAATTACTACTCCAGACACGGAGGAGGGGCAAAAGGTAAACAGCGTGAACATTCATCCCTTCATTACACCTCATTCTCTAATTAACTAATTAAGGTGGAAGTATATCTGCGAGTGGGATTTGTTTGAATTTCCCTGTGTCTGTTTTATTGATGGAATTCTGTAAACTCCTACTTGCCTTATACTATTGCATAGAGGATCTGACATGAGTGCTTAATATTTATTGTTGAATTTATTAGACGAGTTGGCAAATATGATTCGATGCGCTTGCTTGCTCTTATCCTTTTGCCAACGAGTTCATTCAATAAGAAATTAACGCGATTGTGAGATTCTATTTATCACGTAACTCACTGTCCCATAACATCAGAAAGCATGCCTTAATGTGACGTCAGTGATGTTATACAACCGGTAGTGGTATTTATGTCATGGCTTTATTTCACTCCCAGAAGCCAGTTTTTTTATATATTATGAAAGAAAAACAAAAGCAAATGAACATTGTTCAATTAACAGATGACAAGCGCCCAGGACCGTCTTATGTTGAAAGGTGACTATAACCACACACGGTTCTATGCCACTAATTAACAAAGGCTGGAGTTGCACTTTTGTTTGCAGTTTAATGATGCTTCTATCACTTGGTGAAATGTGCTGCTCTGATCAGCTATGCCTTTTATATGTCCTCAGTGTATGCAGTGTTTGAGCACCCATCTACCAATAATTGATGTCTGCTTTTGATAAAAACTAACTGTACAAACAATATAGTAATATAAACAAGTAAGAAAATGTCTGCAACAAAGAGCGGTACCCTAAAAATATCTGAAATAGCAGGGCAGCAGCAGCCATTGCCAACATCTTCACAAAAGTTGGAGAGCGGCTGTATTCTAGTAACATGCCTAAGCAATGCTTATATCAACAGCAGAATCAGTATTATACAAATACAGACATAATGAGGGCATTAATGCTGGATGCCACGAGATGCTAGAGTTGAGCAAAACAGTTGGTTTATATACAATATGCTGTTTTAGTAATTCAAGTAAGCGAGTACCATATTTCCCCTTATAAGAGCACCGACTCTAATAGTAACGCTCCTCCCACCTTTTAAAAAAAAATACAAATAAAAAATGATCTCCAGGATTCAATACCGGTACATTTTTGATCTTTTGTATCCAAATTTCAATAATAAATAAATAAAACAATAAAAAAAAGTCCCATTTTATTATAGCCCCCATGGCATTTGCATAGTGCCCAGGCATTACTTTTAGGGGAAATACGGTATTCTATGCCTTATAGTTGTTGTCGGAAGAAACCATATTAAAACATATGATAATTATGTATACTTGCTATGTCATAGTCTTGCAACTTCACAATTTTCTGGGATGAGAGTTTTAAATCACAACACTTTTTTGCCTGCCCACACCAACTTGCATGAAAGCTTTGGTCTGCTGTCAGCATTGTAGTTGTTGTGGTGTTGTCTATAAGCACTGGTTAAGGCTTGCATAAAACTATTTCTTAGATGTTGCTATAGAGATCGCTCACATGCCAAATTATCGGAACCAATCAGATTGTAGATTGTGGCATTTGTTTTATACTATTTAATACTGCAACAAACTATCTGCGCCTTTGGCACAATCGGTTAGAGCGTCGTCTACTATTTGTCTACTTAACCAAAGGTTCAGGGTTCAAGCATTTTATAAGGCAACATTTTTTAGACCATACAATGTTAAGATATTGCAAAAAAACAACATTGTATAAAACCACTACGGATTAAATCTGATTGGTTCCGACAATTTAGCATTTGAGTACTCTGTATACAGTCCTAGAGTTGTCAAACTTCATATGCCAGTACTATGGTCAACACGACATCCATCTGAGGAGTCACATGCCAGTTGTGATAATTTTGTCAACTAGTGTAGTTTCTCGTCCCTCCTCCATCTAGTCACCAAGAGTTCCCTGATGGTCTCCTTATAGTATTTGTTCTACTATTCCAATTGATCTTTTTCTTTCTATTCAAATAATATGTGTATAAATTAAACAAACTCTCATCTCCATGTTTATTTTGTGTTTACCACCAACATCTTTAGTATTGTTAAATACCAAGGAGAGGATCTCTATAAGAATATTTCTTCCGTTCCAATCCTATTAACTTTGTATGTATTTAAATCTGTATGTTGTAAAAAAGCTGAATAAAATAAGTGTAAACCAAACAAAAAGTAGGATATCAGGTCTTCGAACATGACCAACTTTTTACACTTTGGTAGTTTTGATTATTATGCAATTAACTGCGGTTTAAAATTTTGTTTAACACTGTTTTAAGAAGGTGAAGAAAGTTTAAGGTTTAACCATACATTTGTTTAACAGTTCATCAACTCATTGTGTATGTTAAAATGTAAAACAGCTCTTAATGCATTAAAATAGACTGATAATGAACACCATCCTCCCAACATCCATAATCCACCCCTGTAGACCTCATCCTCCTTACTTGAAATTCCTGATCTACCCCTGTAGTTCATCCTGAAATCCTGGGTCTACCCCTGTAGATCCTCCCAACATGCAGTCAAGGATACGCCCCTGTTTTGGCTAGACAAAAATAGTTTAACCTCAAAATTATTAAGCTAATAGAATGATTGCATGTTGTTTCCTCTCTAAATCACTAAATTGACAGTAATTACATACCAGTACATGTGTATTTAAGTTATACATTGTACATATGTGTAACACTTCCGTAGATTTACATTCTGAGGTATCTTTTTCAGACAAAGATGAGTTTGGTGCATCATTTGGAAATACATCTAATGACACAGGCAGTTCACAAACAGGTAATGTACCTACCTTTGCCTGATACTGAGTCTCTATTCATAACGACCGATACAGGTAGTAGCTTCTATTCATAACAACTGATACAGGTAGTAGCTTCTATTCATAACAACCGATACAGGTAGTAGCTTCTATTCATAACAACTGATACAGGTAGTAGCTTCTATTCATAACAGCTGATACAGGTAGTAGCTTCTATTCATAACAACTGATACAGGTAGTAGCTTCTATTCATAACAACCGATACAGGTAGTAGCTTCTATTCATAACAACCGATACAGGTAGTAGCTTCTATTCATAACAACTGATACAGGTAGTAGCTTCTATTCATAACAACTGATACAGGTAGTAGCTTCTATTCATAACAGCTGATACAGGTAGTAGCTTCTATTTTTAAAGGTGAAATATAGCGTGTATTTTGAGTATATATTCGGAAATATACGTATATAATATACAATATTTTTAAATCTTACACTTATTGGTTGTCCCGTTTTCTCACAGTAGCCAATTTTATCCCATAGCGCACACGCTTCGAGTTTCGCCCTTTTTGAAGACAGGTAAGTGACACGTGATCCTGTGACGTCATTGGTACCAAACGATTCGCGGTGTCGCATTGAATTGTATAGTATTGCCTATGTAGGATTACGTTTTATGGTACTTGTTAAAAATGCCGTGTGTTGTTGCTGGGTGAAAATGTTTGCATAAAGAAGGACAAGATAATAACCTAAGTTTCTTTCGTTTCCCTAATCGAGATAATGATATATTAAGATTTGAAGTGTGGGTAGACGTTACCGTAAGTTATGAGAAGTGCATAACCCCACCGTCTCCAAGCAAGTTGTATTCGCCTTTTCGACCGGCGTTGAGGAAATTCATACATGAAGTAAGATTGAAATTTATGTTCAATTATCTTAGCACCTCATCGGGAATACGTATGATAAATTTAAGAAAGGTGTATAGTCTTAGATCTTTATATACACCGTGAATGTTTAGCTGTTGAATTAGAAGCATGCGTCTTTACGTGAATCAAGGAAGAGTTGACGGCGCTAATATTATGTAGCCGTCTTTTTTTAAGAGATTGCTAAGAACGTTCAGCATATAAATTTAAATGAATCCGGTGAAATAAACACTGTGTCTCTGTTTCCAAATTTTAATTTTAATAATTTTAAATTATACACCCTCTTCTGCCAATAGTATTATCTAATAAATATATTTGTTCCATGTCTACTTATCGGCAAAAAAATTCTGACGCTCGAATTACCATAGAGTTACACACATATATATCCATGTATTAATGTATAGGTATAGCCCAGGTCCATTCATTCGGAATATACTACATTTCGCGGTTATTGTGTATGTACCAAGATATTGCAGTGTTGCTGGTGACTTACTGTCAGATTTCGATGAAAACAATGTTTACGTTGTTTTTTGTTTGTTGTTGCTGTAAGTGTATAAATACGCTATTTTGTTAGATTAGTGAATAGTGTAATGAACCACTGAACGTAACGAATGACATGACACGATAGTCTTTATAAGCTCTCCATTTGCACCTGCACCGCGTACGACTTCATCATCAGTTGATGAATCCGATGTATTTTCGTCCTCAGACACGTATTCTGGCTCCAAATCGTACGGTTGCACATGGTGTAACCGTTTTATCACGGGCATTTCCTCTGACATCGCTTAATTCTCACATGTTCACACAAGGTATACTGTTTTGCGTTCAGTCCCAATGTAAACAAAAAATAGTTTGTTCCCAATGACGTCATTTCCGGTAAATCGCGCAAGAGTTTTTCCCCTTAGATTTTTTTCGATTTTTTAGCAATGCCTGTTCGCCTTTTCGGTTTTTATCTTTAAAAACATATTTTCACTAAACATACATCAATAGCATAGTAAACATCGTATTTATAATGATATTTAATTATTAAAAACATATCAACAACGGATTTGTTGATTTAGGACAAATTTCATCTTTAACAATCGATACAGGTAGTAGCTTCTATTCTTAACAACCGATACAGGTGGTAGCTTCTATTCATAACAACCGATACAGGCAGTAGCTTCTATTCTTAACAACCTAGCTGTGTTGGAAGAGTACAAAGAAAACCTAGACTAATTGTGGTTTAAACTGTTCTTTCAACTTTTACATTATTTTAACACTTTCAAGTGAACATTCAGTGAAGGAAACACTTGCCTGCCTGATACACTTGAGTGGTGCTGTCAATCTGTAAAAGCCTCTAAATATGATAAATACAATTTAACCCTTAACCCGCTAAGCACGACTATAATAGCCTTTGCGTCATTGTAAACCCAGATCAGCCAGCGAGTAACTCACACGCTGATCAGTGTTTACAATGGTCACATAAATGGAATGGTCTTAATTCAAAGAAAGAACAGTCTGATATATATATATATATGTAGCGGGTTAAGGGTTAATACACCTTTTAATATAATTATGATATTTGTTTATTTTCGATTCATTAAACGCAGAAAAAAATGTTTTTTCATTGGTCTTATTGAATAAAAATGTTCATTTCAAAAAATCGTTGGATTTTACCTGGTATTATCGATATAGTAATGTTCCCCGATTTTGTGTCGCTGCTTTTTTTTTAAAATACTTAACTTTATGGATACTGAATTAAAGGACTGATGAAATGGTATGTTTATTCAAAGGTTCCATTGTTTTCAGATTCAAAATCATGGGCCATGGGGAACCAGTCTCGGAGACCTTTCAGTTATTCTTTCGGAACAGAACCGCAGAATCCCGTAGACAAACCTGTTTCTCCAAGAAATGTTTCCAACTCTAGTGCAGGAACCTACACACAAACTGGCAATAGTAATCTGTTTTCACAGACAGGAAGTGGATTGAATTCTGGGACAAATTCAAATTTTAATTCTTATGGAGGAGGGAGGAATGTCAACAGTCAAGGAGGGGACAAAATGAGCAGCAATAACACTTCTCTGTTTAATAAATCATTATCACCATCATCACCCATTGCCGGTCAGTCATTAAACAAATCACCTAATAACATAAATGCAATGTTTAAATCATCAACGCAGACGAAATCATCACGGAATCATTTGTTCAACAGTAAAAATGATTCAGCAGTCAACAACAGATCTCCATTTAATGCTCCTTCATCCAGCAAACAAGACCAGTCGTTCTGGTGATTTGTGTTTGACATTGACTATATAGAGGCTCTTACAAGAGTAACAGTGTATTATTGATTGCAGAGCCTCGTATCCTATCTTTTTATCCAACGAGTTTATTAAAGTTAATAATACACCGTCACTCATTTATCATGATACGGCGACAATTTGTAAGAGAAATCATGACGTTTTGTTGTTTACATGATGTCACCTACGTTACGCTGTTGTAAAGCGTTCCCACTATAAATAATGCGACACCTTAAACCAAATTTAACGTTACTAAAGTGCATTTTATAAAGTAAGATTTCAAATAATGATAAATATTTAAGGTGTCTGAACGTTTTGTATGATGTACCATGGAAACAATTGGGACTAAATGTTTTACTGTACACAAACACAGTCATTTGGACCTTATTTGCATCTATAATACACTAGCATATTACGATTAATGTCATGGCTTTATTACTCTTCCAGAAGCCATGTTATGTGATAACCCTGGCTAATGGATGAGTTTTCTAAGTGTTTTATTACCCCCTATAACAGCTCTGACTCTATAGTTAGGCTCTTTTCATCCTTTAGTGATCATGGGTTTGATACCTGGCCTGAGGTCACACCTTCTTAAAATGTAGTAGTTCCTTTGCTTGATGTTCAGTATATATACAGGCTAGTGGTAGAACTGGTATGCCCAGTGTCTGTATAATCTGACTGGATGGGGTATCTTGTATGTGTCTATGGCATGGTATATCAGGTGTCAGACCAGTCAAGAAGTACTTCCGGGTCGCAGGGTGCTAAAATAGTTCCTTGAAAAAATCCAAAGTTTCGAGTTTGCATGTGTTTTTCCCAAGATTAGTTTTTATTCCATTGTTAAATCTAACCTGATGTTAAAGTTTTATGTCTGTTGTCATGAATAGTAATTATTTTACTGTGTTTGTCAGGATTATTTCTTCGGAGAGTATGAGCACAGAGGTTAGGTAGAGATGTGGTTTTGACAGATATTTATTTCAAAATACGCATAGTGTGAATGAATGACGTGAAATGTTGAAAAACTGAATCAGTGTTTTATTCCAGATATGTGACCATTTGCGAGCCAAATGTGTTTAATTTACAGAATTAAAGTGTATTTAAGCGAATGAATTTTGTGGAACTTGTGACTGATCTCCAAATATAGCCTAGTTTGCATTGTCTTCAATGGGCTGATTTTCACCGGTCTGACACCATCAGTGTGGCAGCACTATAAAGTTGAGCCCTGAGCTCGCGGCTGCAAGGAGACGCTCATGATATGACCAGAAAATATTTAAAGAGACGTTCAACACTTAACATACAATTATTTTACTTTTCAAAATAACAATGACTACCCTCCAAAATATAGTTGTATGAAACTGAAAGATAGTTGACATGCACTTCTATAAATAATACAAATAGTAAATTTAAATTATACCAAATAACTTTGCTTTTTTTTCTCTTCGCTCTTCTTTGATTCAATCTTCTTTTTTTTCTTCCATGGTGTAAAACAAGCTTTGTTGAAATAAGAGCTCCTCTGTTAGAGCCCAGGGCTGTTGTAAGGAAGTATATACTGTTTCAAGTTTTGTGTTAAGTTTGGGTCATGATTACATGTTCTTTGTCGTGTCGTGCACATTGTAAACCATTACATGTATATCCAGATGTATTTAACACAAATGTGCACCTTGCCAACACATAATTTTTATGTAATTCCATACTTAATCCATGAAAATTTTAGTTTTAGTTTGTAATTTAGGCCTCTGGCCAATAGTTCATAAATTAAGATTAGTTGAGATTGTCTTGTCTTGTTAAGCATCTACAAGTCATTGTCACTGCAATAGGTTTGTTTGCACAATACGAATAAGATGGAAGGTGATTATTTTTGATTGAGAGTTGATATAGATAAACTTGATTGAGAGATCACTCACTCCCACATTGGTGCGAACCAATCAGATTGCAGTTGTAAGAATTGTTGTATACCTTTTAATACAAACAAGTGGTGTAACTACCAACTGCGCAGTTAGGGAATTGTTTACGTTCTAGAATGCCCCGTGTGGTTCCGGGGGCCCCGTTTAAAGAATAGGGCCACTGCAGATCACATTGGAGGGGAAGGCAGAGGGGTAGAAACCCCCCACCACCACAAAATTCATGTCCATTTTATCATTTTTTGTTCATGCTCATTAAAGTTCTTCATCATGACCCCTGCATTGGTTCAGGTGCCATCTCGCTCATATCACTAGAGCAGTGGAAGAAAAACAATAACGTGGCTCCAGCGTAAATGGAATGTCTACAATAGAATTTACAGCAACTCTGCAGTTCAGGGTGAGAAGGTTCTAGGCCCGTTCTCCATATTTTATCTTGATGTACATGGAGGATAAGCCTGGCATGTTCACTCCTGTTAGGCGCCATATAACCTTTCATGTGTTGGTGCGCCTTAAAACCCCAATTCAGTCAATCAATAGAATGTCAGAGTTCGAACCCCACAAAATACAAACAAGTGGTGCAACTACCAACTGCGCAGTTAGGGAATTGTTTACATTTTAGAATGTCAGAGTTCGAACCCCACAAAAGGCAACATGTTTCAGAACCAAATTATGTTAAAATATTCAAAAAATATTATACAGAACGACTAAAGATAAAATCTGATTGGTTCCTACCATTCTGCATGTGAGTACTCATGTGCACTAAAACCTTTAGCACCATCAAATCAAAGGCTTGGCGGCATTGTCTTCATATTATTATTTGTCGTTTTGAATTCTGTATAACATTTACATTTCAAAACGTTTATGAGAACTGCACTGTATAGTTATTTCATGTTCTAAATTAATTTTATGTCTCCTATCCGTCCATTAATTTGTGTGCAGCGATTTTTGTTTTTGTTTATTTCCTGGCAAATAATGACGCATAATTATAGCATAAAGTGCTTTTGACCCTGCTATGAAGGGGCCATTCGGTAGACCTTTTTCGATATATGTTCTCTCTATCGACAAATCCAAATAAAATTGCAATAAAATTTACTATAAATTTCAATTCCATTTATAGATGATAGGTGGTGGCATTATACAATGATCGTTGCTCCAGCAAAAAATGAAGTGTTTACAACAGAATTTGAAATAACTCTGCAGTTCTGCAGGAGAGAAGGTTCTAGGCCCATTCTACATATTTTTAACGATGTAAATAGAGGGTGGTCACGGAAGTTTATTTGGCGCCATATAGCCTTTTTGTGTTGGTGCACCTTAAAGCCCAAT
Source organism: Cyrtodaria siliqua (assembly GCA_037043455.1). Taxonomy (NCBI): domain Eukaryota; kingdom Metazoa; phylum Mollusca; class Bivalvia; order Adapedonta; family Hiatellidae; genus Cyrtodaria; species Cyrtodaria siliqua. Next base: position 252,867 of record JAWPHD010001971.1, read on the forward strand.
ACAGTTCAATAGGAGGAGCAAGTGCAGCCTTAAAACCCAATAGTTCTATTCATTCCACCAATAGAGAGGAGCAAGTTCAGCCTTAAAACCCAATAGTTCTATTCATTCCACCAATAGGAGGAGCAAGTGCAGCCTTAAAACCCAATAGTTCTATTCATTCCACCAATAGAGAGGAGCAAGTTCAGCCTTAAAACCCAATAGTTCTATTCATTCCACCAACAGGGAGTAGCAAGTTCAGCCTTAAAACCCAATACAGTTCTATTCATTCCACCAATAGGGAGTAGCAAGTTCAGCCTTAAAACCCAATACTGTTCTATTCATTCCACCAATAGGGAGTAGCAAGTTCAGCTGGGAGTGGAAACATTTGTCCTGAATGTCAAAACGGGAAGTGCAGGAGATGTACACTCGCATATCTGTTAGTTTCATTACCTGAATCACAAAAGGTATGGTGAGTGCACGTAATACACACTTTAGTTGTGTTCTCTTAAAGGCAGAATATGCTTATTGATACATCTAATGAAACGTTCAGCTAAAACCCATACCTTGTGTCACATTTATCACTGCACTATTGTATACCACAAATGGGGTGGTGGGGAGTGGGGTTGGAGAGGGAGAAGGGGGTGCATAGGGACTATTATCGTGTACCTACTGTTACGGTAACAAACATGTCAACATTCCACATCATAGTCGCATGCTAATTATAAAGGTTTCTATTAATTGTAACATGTGGGCACATTGGCTGAAATAAGCCAAATTTGGTGGTAATATTATACAGTTACACATGACACCAAGTCTCTATCATCTGGCAAGGAAGTGTTGATTCTTACGGATGGTGGGAGGTTTACAGTACTGGTTCTACCCAGGAATAAGTAGATGGTCTGCCTCCTCATCTAATAAATCTACATATATACGTAGCGTAAAATGTGCTGAAAATTGTTGTTAAATACCAAACAGACAAAACATCATCTTCATTATGGATTAATCATATGGTGCCTTTAATTATTCTAGGCATTTATGTTCTGTTATGTTTCATGTTACTGTCATATTTATTATTAGTTATCTAGTCCATTATAAAAGATAGCATTTAGTCTTGTGATATATCTGTATGTGATAAGTTTGTTTATTTTGTAAACATTTAGTTTAGAACTATTTATGTACAAGCTGCTATACTGAGGGAAAAAATGTATGTACAAACATACGGTACTATTTGCATGGGAAACAATTATACTGAGGTTATACTAAGGGATAAAAAGTTTGGCAAGTTTTTTAGATGAAATAATACTGTATAAAAGATATACTGACATTTTGGGACTTTACGGGCTTGACCCCTACGTTCATTTATTCGTTACATCATTAAGATGTTCGACTGTTATTGATGTGTGTTTAATAAAATATTGTGTCTATGGCAGTAGTTTCTTGATTTTAAAACCAAAAATGTATTATTTCCAGGGTGTAAAAAAAACTTGCTAAACTTTTTTCCCTCAGTATATATTCCATAACAATGAAGAAGTTCAAAATTTAATACTTAAATGATACTTTATATCGTGTATAGCATACATTCTCATTTATTTCGTAACAGTATAACATCTTTTATCACATAACTTACGGTGTGGGAGTGGAATAAAACCATTCTATATTTTCGATATACCACTAGTTATATAAGTATGCAAATAAGCCTAGTAAGCACTGTCAAAAAAAAAAGATAATAACCATGATCCAGTTCCCACGGTTTATGTTGGTTTCGCGTGTTAAAGCAACAGGCAAAATGCAGTAAAAGTCGATATGTGAGTTATGTGATAAATATTTATTTATTTAATAATCTTTAAAAGAAAATTGGTTTGTTGTGTTGCTACACACCTACCTGTCTACTAAAACATGTGTTTTTTTGGGACCAATTTTATTCCGTTTTACATGAAGTTGGGTAAAGAAAATCTGCAGAAGGAAAAATATGTTTCTATCAGTCAACTGTTTAAATGATGTAATGTGATTGAACAAATTAAAGTAATTCTTAAGATTGTACTAGATTTTGTTATTTTGTTTGTGTATGGATACATTGTGATAGTTTAAAGTTAAGTCTCCAAGCTCTTCACATTTTTGTATCATGAAAATAACAAGACAGTCGTTGGACGCACGATGGTAATGTCATATATTTTATTTCAGTTAAAACACATACTGTCATTTGTTATCAAAGGTTCTGTGTTTAACTTGATGCAATGAACTACTTTCTCTTAGTTTTATTCAGGCAATGTTTAATGTTCAAAATGTTTGAGTGTGAAATACACGTTCCTCACCTCTGAGACACAGTAACAAACATTAAAGGAAAGACCCCAGAGATCGTGTGACATCATTGCTACATGAAGTTACAATATATTCTTGCATACCGGATAAGGTTATCTGCGTTTTACAAGGGTGTTGGAAAACCTGATCTTACACATGGGGGCATATAAAAGTCGCGTGCTGATATCAACAATGACGGTTGCACGACGTCATTGTGTAAATAAACATGTAAAACGTTAGAAGTTGGCAACGTCAATGCGCAGAATGTAAATGGTATGCAAGAAAAAGAATCAATCATGACTAACCGGTTCAGAAAGGGGAAATTCCAACCCTCGTATAATTGTTTCAATCGAAACCTCGGCACAGCCTCGATTCCGATAAAGACAGTTATACCTCGTGTTGGAATTCCAAATCTGAACCGGATACCAAGGAAAGATGATTATATTGTTTATCGTCCTTGTTGCTTTTGTTTTAAATTCATTACGTTGGAGCTTTCATGTATTAGGATCTATGGCAACTTACAAAATACAGTCTGATATGGAATATGTAATATATGTTTATGTTCTTGTGATTATATCATCTTATACCAGGAAAATAAAGTCATGTAAAAAATAAACTTTTTGCTTATTTTGCATTACCGGTACATGTACTTCCAAAAGTGTCCAGTTGTTTGTCGAGCAAGTTTAAACAAAGACATAATCCAGCCCCTCACTGTGGTATGTAGGATGGGTATATTATTTCTTCATCTTATCTCCCTTTGAGGTTGCCGTCTCATTGTGATGTAAAACCCCATTTGATTCATTGATCAATGAATGGTGTCCAGCCTATTGTATTTGTGGGAGGGGAGAGAATGTTTATAGATAACTGTAAATCAATGTTAGACTTACAACTGCATGAGAAATTGGTGGTATTCAATCAGATGATGAGGACCTCCCAATATAGCCTTTATATAAAGCCAGCATATTAAAACATAAAAGCAGGTTTTCATTATCAACAAAGTTTTATATTTTTTAATTTAGTAAAGCTAACTTGTTATTTTGTTGCTGTTTTTCCTTCATGAAAATTAAAGTTCAAAGTATTATATACGGCTATATCCAAGGCACGGTTCAATATAACAAAACTGTTAAAAAAAAAAACTACTCGGGCTATAATCAGTCCTGTAGTATGTTATCAATAAATAAGCAAGCTTTCCATGTTTTTTCCAATGATCATTTAGCATTGGGATATGAGTCTTTAATTCAGCTTTAGATCATGTATGATTGACATCAGGGGCGTTCCTGGGGCTAATTTAGGTATACGCACCATCGAGTTTTCGATTCACAAATGTGCCTAACCCCCCTATACCTTCAGTTTTTATTGCATTTTTCGCCTTTTTTTATTTTTTTGCTTCTTTAATAGCCTGTACGCATGTGCGTACGTGCGTATGCCCAGGTACCCCCCTGGACATGGTGGAAATTCAAGGAACAAAGGCTTGAGAATGCCTGTATATTAAATATTCTGGGAAATATTGTGGTGATTCCTTCAGTAGTTACAAATCTTGCTATAAATATATATTTTACTATTCCATTTCTGGGTATGAGATTCCGTTTTGTATGGGAAGGGAAATAACTCCAAGACAAAATTGTTACACATATTTGTCTTCACAACAGTCTTTACCCATGTGATGTGTTTACACATGTAGTACGCCTATCGAATGCTACATTGTCACAATTAAATAATTGAGTTAACCCTGCAATTAAGAACCAGTAGGCTACACTGCATACCGGGTACCAGTACACACAATGTAAGGAGTATGTAAATATGCATTATGTTTTCAGGTTCGGTTCTGCAAACTATTCACAACGGTTTTGAGCAAATTGTCTGAATGGTCTGTCAAAATACTTGTTAAAACATACCCGGGACTCCAGGAAGGCAATTTAACAAACATCTATGTCCAGAAATTTGGTTTTTTAAACTCAATTTTGCATCTACAGGTGGGTGTTCAATTTCAAAAGCGTCTTCCTAGGGTCCCATGTATGTTTTAATGGAATAGTCCAAAACATCTACATACATTAATTTTGTTTTCTCAAAATCTTTGTGACACGATAATACGATATAAATACATGTTTTCTCTCATCTACACTTTCAAGCCTATGACACCTGTGACGAAGTTATTTCATCTGGCCATTAAAAATGAAATTTGATTATATTCCTCTCTATGATATATACCATGGCATATATATTTAGTCATATATACACCTCATTGTCAGTAGGTTTAGAAACCGTGTACATCTGTTGTAAAACTGCCTGTTGATGGCACTATAGGGACTTTAACTAATGTATGGCTCGCTAAAAGACGAAAAATATATTGACCGATTTACTTTTTATTAAGTAACAAATCTCGTTTAAATAAACATGTTTCGTATAACAATATAAAATAATTATTTCCTGACGTAAATGTCTGCAGGATTGCAATATTCTTTACCTAAAACATATTATATATACAAATAAACTTTTCACTAGTTGGAATAAATTATAATCCTGTATATATTATGCCCATTTCGAAGAATTAACGTAGGTTACCCAAGATGCTATTGTGTAGACTGTCACAAATATGGCAAAAAAAAAAGTAATTTAATGTTGATAGAAAATGTTGCTTCAACCGTAACATATATTTACTACATGTATATGGGTAAAACATCAGGATATGCACACGCAATTTACATCAAAATCTATTAAAATCAAACATCATGGATTTTGGGTTTCCTTAGCTTCCAGAAATGGATTTCAGGGACTTTACATTTAATACCAAGAACATTAACAGCAAAATAAAAACAAAAAAATGTACTGGCTGTGCAGAAACAAAATTAAGTATAAAACTGATAAAACAAAACCCAGTTTAAAACGAATTTTGCTAGATATTATCCAACAAATATTTGTTTTTAAAATAAACTTCAATCCACACAGCACTGATATTTACTAGAGATTTATCAGCTACCAGCAATGGATTTCAGGGACTAAACAGTTATCAACGGAATATGGCAAAATAAAATTGTTTTTTTCACTCTGGGCAGAACATATTTTTAGTAAAATGAGAAATCTTGATAACCCAGCTAAAAACGTTTTGCTAAATAACGTAAAGGATATCCAGTTTTAATCTCGTCTACTCTTATTTATGCTGGAGAATTGTTCATGAAATTTGGTAAACATATATATTGATTTCTTGCCAATTTGATTGACAAAATAATAACGTTAGTATTAATGATGTCATTTTGACGTGATATCATTGGCACGCACATCGCACACCATGGACACGCTGATGTAAGCTTGTGGCAGCTTAGCTCTATCATTTAAAGCAGTTTACAGGTGGGTGCAGCAATTTAAAGGTTGTGTAATAGACATTGCAGATGAGCCATGGTCAGGATGGCATATTTCAGTCGCAGACTTTTTATGTTGAAAAAGGTGGAAGAACTGTTGGATGCAGATAGGAGATACACATGTGAGGAAATAGCAAATAATGTCTACAGGGTATTTTGAGACCAACATTGATCAAAAAGCATCGTCACTTGCCACATTATATTGCACGGTAACGTGACGCCCCATAATCAGAACACGTAAGGTCGTTGATAACATCATACAGTCGGGAAGTTTCGAGTCAGCCCGCTTATTCTCTAGATTTAAGTCTGTGTGACTTTGATCTTTTTCCGAAGTTAAAAGAACCGTTTCGAGAAACTCGATATTCTGACCCAGATGAGCTACAATGTGCCGTGGCTAACAAAGTGAGGCATATCAACTTTGGTTGCCGAGCAACTGGTAATGCAATGTTACCAAGGAGATGGGAATCGGTCATTCAAAGCAAGGGATGTTATACTCAAGGAGTTTAGTTAACTTATTTGTATTTTGAACGTTTAAAATATTAAGTCATTGTCACTGACCCTCATATGAATGAAAATGACAAAGATGCGGGATGATATTTTTAAACTTGGTGAAGCCTATCTTGCTTCCCAGCAGTGCTACATATTACAGACGAACAACTGCTTCAAACAGTATGACTTTGTGACCTGGGGCAAGGCATCTCCATTTGCCAAAAAACATGAGCCACATATGCTGCATGAAAGATAAAAGATCAACATTTTAGGTCTACCAATTTGCTGCATTAAAAGAGGTTAAATCGGGCTTTTGGTGGGGCCCAAGGATCAGGCTTAAAATTTACAAATAATAATGTTTTCTATTCTTAACAGCCACAACAGAATGAATGAATAAAACATTTTACGCCCAATTTCATTCAAAATCTATGGCGAATACAAGCTTTAGACCTGAAAAAAAAGGTGCAAATATCATAGTTTGACTGATATGGCATTTTTATCTTCAACTGAACATTTTCAAAGTTTAGATTCTTCAAGGAAAAACCTGACAAGGGCATTCTATTTGATAGCAAAGTACCAGAGTCCATCATGAGTATCTATGGGAGATAAGGAAATCTCTCCATCGAGGGCTGATACTCGACCCTGGATACATTGCTGACCTCGAGGGCAGATACTCGACCCTGGATACTATGCTGACCTCGAGGGCAGATACTCGACCCCGAATACTATGCTGACCTCGAGCATGAGATTTCCTAATCCCATATGAAAAACTCATGATGGAATAGTTTACAATGTTTTTATGATATACTGCTAAGATGCACAAGTTATAAGCATATCATTTCTCTTGTTTTCAGACAAGTCCTCAAAAAACTTGTTCCGTCTATCATTTAACTGTTTGAGAAACAAGTCTACCCTCCGTTGTCTCACGACGGCATATTGTCGCATTTTCTCCTGCACTGTCCCATGATCAATGTCATTTATGTTGTCATGGTTACACACAGTATTTGGCGTATCACAGTTAAGTTCCTCCATAACAGACTGGTGATCTGATTCTGCCTGAAGACGATCACATCTCTGCTGGTTGATTTCCTTTGCATTCTAGAAACACAAACAAAAATAATAACATCATTATAATAAAATAAGATAGTATGAGAGAAGTGAATTGAATTAGCTTTTATAGTCGCATCAATGGCTAAGGTCATATGGTGACTTTCCAGCTTCTGTTGGTGGAGGAAGACCCCAGGTGCCCCTCCGGACAATTTTCGTGCACAAGCATGCACCTGGGTAAAACTACTGACGTTCCGCAAGCCAGCATGATAGTTCCTCATATAAAGATTCCAGGTCCCATTGAGAGCTAGAACCCAGAGGGGAATGATTTCAAGTCAGAGACACTAACCACTCGCCCACGGACACCCTAAGTATGAGAGAAGAACTTAAAGAATTAGACTGATACATAACAATTTGACTGTAAATACAGACTATTTACTTTCACGTACATGTACTTTATGTCAATATACCGGTAGATGAATTCACAATACAATTTCTATAGAGACTGCATGGGATTTCCTGCAGATTATTTTACCTTCGTCATACAGAGAAGACCACGTCAACATACGACATCATCATACAAACATATGAAGTCATCGTATGACGTTATATATATAGGTAGCTACACTAATAAATGTTGCTTATGAGGAGTTATTTTAATTACGTGATAAATAGAATCTCACTTTCATGAATTTATTTATTTGTTTATTTATTCATTTACTTGTTGGATAAAATTGATATGCTGCTCGCACAGCCTCGCATTAAACAGGCACTCCTGTATGATCCTCTATGAAACAATGCAAATGTCAACTATACATTTCTGAGATGATTACACACCTTGAGTAACCTAAACAGATGTAATATATAGAGATTATTTAACTGCTGGGATCGATTATAGGGAAATCGTGGTAGACGTGTGGTTCTTTTCACGAACGAGCGCACGCGAGTGAGTGAAAAAACAAAGCACGTCTACCATCAAGTTAAGAATTATCCAATAATCGATCTCAACAGTTAAATAATCTATTTATTACATTTTAAATTACGTTTTTCAAACAAATATTGGCTTTATTGAACGTTATCAGCGGAAGACGTCGACGTCAGCAACACTTTGTTGACATCACGCCTCAACGTCGCAACGTTAGTTATTATTGTGTTCTGAGTTAGCAACGTTAGTTATTATTGTGTTCTGAGTTAGTTATTAATACTTAGCGATTATGATTGATTGAATTGGATTTTATAGTCGCACCAACAGCTAAGTTCATATGGCGACTTTCCAGCTTCCATTGGTGGAGGAAGACCCAGGTGCCCCTTCGGGCAATTTTCGTGCACGGGCGGGCACCTGGGTAGAACCACCGACGTTCCGCAAGCCAGCTGGATAGCTTCCTCACATAAAGATTCCTAGGCCCCTGAGAGATCGAACCTACAGCGGTGAGGGGCAAGTGATTTCAAGTCAGAGACGTTAACCACTCGGCCACGGACGCCCCTTAGCGATTATGAATATTCTTGCACTGAGAAATCCCGATCTTTCACGCATAGAAATGTAATAAATATATTTATCTAGTTATTTTGTTTCTGTGTTGAGGTATTTTATGGAGGATAATGATGGTACATACATATGTTTATCAGTTTCAGGTTAAAATGTCAAGGCAATAATTTGTTGTATTTCCTATGCCATCTCTATGGAAACTGCATTGTGGCAACAATTAGGACGACTCTTAATGCAGATGTGTGTACTGAACATATGTGAAGATCAGTTTACACAAACTTGAAATGTGTTTTACACCCATCAGGCTTATTTTAGAGATATTTGGTTTCAGTTGAAAACGAGGAAAAAATTAGTGAAACCCAAAAACTTGAACTAAGATTGAGACTATCAATGACGTCTGCCAACAATGTCAAACAAATCCCATGCGTCTGCCAACATACTAAATGTGTTAATGTGATATTCTGCTTTATACCTGTGTGGCTGCGTAGTTTTGCTGGTAGTGAAGCACTGCTGCATAGAGGTGCCACACACTGAAGTCTGGCCATAACACTTCCAGGAATGACATCGCACTGAATGTACTCTGAAAAAGAATGTGATCCTGATGATACAAATTCCCGACTCAGAGCAGATTTTTTTTTCCTCATTATTTTGACCAAATCAATAGTCTTTATCAGCAGGCTGAGCTGTACTGGTATTGGAGGTCATGTGACCTAGAATGGTCAAGTGACATTTTGTTGTATGATGATGATAAAACGATGTGGAGATGAGAATATTGCTTGTTGTTGGTTTTATGTCATTAGAATAATCAAGACCTGTAAAATATATACTTTTTATGCCCCCGAAAATTTTTCGGGGGCATAAAGTAATCGCACCGTCCGTCTGTCCGGATTCTGTCCATCCATCCGGATTCTGTCCGTCCGTCATTCCGAAGTTCGTGTCCGGACCGTAACTTCACAACCCCTGCAGGGATTTTTAAATAACTTGGCACAAGTGATCACCATAACAAGACGATGTGTCGCGCGCAAAACCCAGGTCAGTACCTCAAAGGTCAAGGTCACACTTGAAGTTCATAGGTCAAAAACAGGTACGCAATTTCGTGTCCGGACCGTAACGTCACAACCCCTGCAGGGATTTTTAAATAACTTAGCAGAAGTGATCACCATAACAAGATGATGTGTCGTGCGCAAAACCCAGATCCGTACCTCAAAGGTCAAGGTTACACTTGAAGTTTACAGGTCAAAAACGGGTACGTAATTTCGTGTCCGGACCGTAACGTCAAAACCCCTGCAGGGATTTTTAAATTACTTGGCACAAGTGATCTCCATAACAAGATGATGTGTCGCGCGCAAAACCCAGAACCGTACCTCAAAGGTCAAGGTTACACTTGAAGTTTATAGGTCAAAAACAGGTACGTAATTTCGTGTCCGGACCGTAATGTCACAACCCCTGCAGGGATGTTTAAATAACTTGGCACAAGTGATCACCATAACAAGACGATGTGTCGTGCGCAAAACCCAGGTCTTCAAGGTCAAGGTCACACTTGGAGGTCAAAAGTCAATAACTCTGGCATTCATGGACGGATTTTCAAATAACAACAAGACGATGTGTCGCGCACAAAATCCAGGTCTGTTACCCCAAGGTCAAGGTCACATTTAGAGGTCAAAGGTCAAATTGTGTCCGGTCAATAACTTTTGCATGCCTGGACGGATTTTCAAATAACTTGCACAAGTGCTCACCACAACCAAATGAGGTGTCGTGCACAAATCCAGGTCCATGGCTCCAAGGTCAAGGTCATACTTAGAGGTCAAAGGACACTTCGGGGGCATTTATCACTTACAGTGATATTTCTTGTTTTGTTTCCTATTTTTAAGCGACCCCTACCAAAAAATCTAAATTTATACATATCCATCCAAATATGCGGTACGTAAAATATTCCTGATATTGGAATGAACCCTTGTATCAGCATGAGATTTTGTGTAGGATATCTCTTTTACACTGCAGATCTATCCCAAAGCAACGATTTCAAATTAAAAGTTTCCAAAATTCTAATTATTTTGTCTTCATATGTGGGTAGGTAAATATTCATGGGTAACTAGGAATAATTGAATGTAGCTCATCAACACATTATAGGCTATTAAGAGCTGCTCAATAGAGACAAGCTGGGCCACCCAGTTTATGCGCCCACCCCACATCTGACGGACGAGGCTAAGGGAAAGTGTCTTCCCCAAAAACACACCAACAAAACTCAGTGGCGTTGGTGAGGCTACCACCATGATTTCAAGTCCACCATGCTATGACTTGGCGTCGTTTAGGCTTGAACCGTGATTTCAAGTCCACCAAGCTATGAGTTGGTGTAGGTGAGGCTTGAACCGTGATTTCAAGTCCACCATGCCATCCACTGCGTCAGCTGGCAGGTATTGGCACATGAGCCTAAGAGAAGTTGTGAACACATGCTGATCATGCTGAGTCAAAGTTATATTTATATTTAGTTGATGGTGATGATATTGTTGAAGTTTCATTGCAATCGGCACTAAAGACTAGAAGTTGAGCACACAAGCTTGTTTTCATAGGAATTCAAAGTTTGTTGGCCAAATGTTTTATATTATGCACCTCTTAAGTTGGTAGTGATGACATGCTTGAAGTTGCATTGCAATTGACACAAAAGCCTAGGACTAAGAAGGGATGGTGCTCACAATATTATTTTTTTATGGGGACATAGCCCTGGTAAACGTAGTCACAGTTCAAATGCGTTACAGTATGAACATCTTAAGTTGATAGTGATATGCTTCAAGCTTCATCTCAATTGGCTCAAAAGCCTAAGAGGTTTCACAAAACATGGGACATATATAATGTACGAACTTACAAACAAGGCGAATCCTATATAGACTCAACTTTTTTGAAGCCTGGGTATAATTAACTATAGTGAGACCATACAATCTCTCATATCTCTTCAGACACATACTTCCAATGATGCTGGACTAAGTTGTTTTATGAATTAGACCTTTCAACAAATTAGAAAGACATCTTTATATAGGTTGTTATAACAAACTGCTTTTCTAAGGCAAACTTTTCCTATTTTCCTAGGTAAATCCTCCCCATAAAACATTGCTGTTACTAAGACTACGTACCTGCCAGAGGAGAAAGTCACTGAGTCTGACTTCGCCAGATGTTCGGATCAACAAGTCCGGTGCACACGACTGGTTGGTGTACAGACATTTCTCCAACAAATCCTCGGATATATCACTGCAAAATGGAAAACACATTAATAAAACACGGCGTAGGTCCCATCCTGGGTTTTCACAAGGCAGTATATTTTAAAACCGTCAAGATGCGATTGCCAACTGCAATGACAAGTAGTAATGCGCAATCGGTTGAAATTTGCAATCGATAATTGCTATGAATGTGTTTGTGTATATGAACAAGTGTATTTCCTAACTATCGTCTCCTGGATAATCAAGTTAGTTTCTAATTTGAACATAAATTCAACTGCATCAGTTTTACATTTTAATGATGATCGATTACAGACATTCATAATAGATCATTATAATAGAATGCCTAACTGATGATCGCTTACAATCGCTTACAATCAATTACTTGGTACATCACTGATGACTCAACTTTTATAATCGGTCACTTTTCAAGAATTATATATTCTTTAATAATTCATATTAGTTTTTAGTAATCGTGTAATTTTCCAAAAACCCTGGTGACGATTATAATTTTTTGCATTGGATTTTATAGTCGCACCAACAGCTAAGGTCATATGGCGACTTTCCAGCTTCCACTGGTGGAGGAAGACCCCGGGTACCCCTCCGGGCAATTTTCGTGCACGGGAGGGCACCTGGGTAGAACCACCGACGTTCCGCAAGCCAGCTGGATAGCTTCCTCACATAAAGATTCCTAGAGTGACGATTATAAAAGTTGTAGTAGTGTAGATGAGGTTGATAAAGAAAAGTATGAATCTGAGACATAGATGATGCACATGACTAACAATAATACATGTAAATCCGAGGGGTGAGGCTTAAGCAATACAGTGTCTTGACCATGGACCCTCCCAAGAGGCCCAGTGGCATGCTTGACACTCGACTTAACCATGGACCTTCCCAAGACGCCCAGTGGCACGTCTGACACTCGACTTGACCATGGACCCTCCCAAGACGCCCAGTGGCACGTCTGACACTCGACAAGACCATGGACCCTCCCAAGACGCCTAGTGGCATGTCTGACACTCAACTTGACCATGGACCTTCCCAAGACGCCCAGTGGCACGTCTGACACTCGACTTGACCATGGACCCTCCCAAGACGCCCAGTGGCACGTCTGACACTCGACAAGACCATGGACCCTCCCAAGACGCCCAGTGGCATGTATGACACTCGACTTGACCTTGGACCCTCCCAAGACGCTCAGTGGCACGTCTCACAGTCGATTTGACCATGGACCCTCCCAAGACACCCAGTGGCACGTTTGACACTCGACTTGACCATGGACCCTCCCAAGACGCCTAGTGGCACGTCTGACACTCGACTTGACCATGGACCCTCCCAAGACGCCCAGTGGCATGTCTGACACTCGACTTGACCATGGACCCTCCCAAGACGCCCAGTGGCACGTCTGACACTTGACTTGACCTTGGACCCTCCGAAGACGTTCAGTGGCACGTCTCACAGTCGACTTGACCATGGATCCACCCAAAACTCCCAGTGGCATGTCTGACACTCGACTTGACCATGGACCCTCCCAAGACATCCAGTGGCACGTCTCAGTCGACTTGACCATGGACCCTCCCAACACACCCAGTGGCACGTTCGACACTCGACTTGACCATGGACCCTCCCAAGACGCTCAGTGGCACGTCTGACACTCGACTTGACCATGGACCCTCCCAAGAAGCCAAGTGCCACGTCTGACACTCGACTTGACCATGGACCCACCCAAGACGCCCAGAGGCACGTCTGACACTCGACTTGACCATGGACCCTCCCAAGACGCCCAGTGGCACGTTTGACACTCGAATTGACCATGGACCCTCCCAAGATGCCCAGTGGCACGTCTGACACTCGACTTGACCATGGACCCTCCCAAGACGCTCAGTGGCACGTCTCACAGTCGATTTGACCATGGACCCTCCCAAGACACCCAGTGGCATGTTTGACACTCGACTTGACCATGGACCCTCCCAAGACGCCTAGTGGCACGTCTGACACTCGACTTGACCATGGACCCTCCCAAGACGCCCAGTGGCATGTCTGACACTCGACTTGACCATGGACCCTCCCAAGACGCCCAGTGGCACGTCTGACACTTGACTTGACCTTGGAACCTCCCAAGACATCCAGTGGCACGTCTCACAGTCGACTTGACCATGGACCCTCCCAACACACCCAGTGGCACGTTCGACACTCGACTTGACCATGGACCCTCCCAAGACGCTCAGTGGCACGTCTGACACTCGACTTGACCATGGACCCTCCCAAGAAGCCAAGTGCCACGTCTGACACTCGACTTGACCATGGACCCACCCAAGACGCCCAGAGGCACGTCTGACACTCGACTTGACCATGGACCCTCCCAAGACGCCCAGTGGCACGTTTGACACTCGAATTGACCATGGACCCTCCCAAGATGCCCAGTGGCACGTCTGACACTCGACTTGACCATGGACCCTCCCAAGACGCCCATTGGCACGTCTGACACTCGACTTGACCATGGACCTTCCCAAGACGCCCAGTGGCACATGTTAAACTAGACTTGACCATGGACCCTCCCAAAATGCCCAGTGGCACACGTGACACTCGACTTGACCATGGACCCTCCCAAAATGCCCAGTGGCACACGTGACACTCGACTTGACCATGGACCCTCCCAAGACGCCCAGTGGCACGTTTGACACTCGACTTGACCATGGACCCTCCCAAGACGCCCAGTGGCACGTTTCACACGTGAACCCGTGATCTCCGGATTCAAAGTCTACTGTGCTACCCACTGAGCCCTGACAACAGACAAGTGAGTTTTATTAAAATATATAAACCTTTGACATAAACGAGCGAGAAAGTTTGTTCAAAAACAGATATCTTAAACAAAGATAGCAATGTTTGAAGTGTAAATCTGGAAACAGACAACAAGCACATGTGATATACAAGGAAAGGCTTCTGTTTAAACCACGCTTTTGCATCAAACTGAGCAAGAGGCAGTGTTCAAACTGGAGGGTGACATAAGCGACAAAGTCTCCTTTTTCCCCCCCATCACTTCGCTTTTTTTCCAGCCCAAGGTGAAGTTCAAATTGACCATTTATATTTTTTCTGCACTTGAGCAAAGTGAAACCAACCATTTAATTAACCTGTTGTTTATGTCTTAGGACATAATCGACGTTGCTGGGAAGGGATTATATTAATTGCTTTGATTGATCACATGCTCGCCTACTGTTATGATATTCGGAAGCTACGATTGGTCAGACTAATGCGTGTTAAAAATATGGTTGACATTCGACTGAAAACGTGATCGAAACAAGAAATTGAAGATAACTGATAAATCTGAGGTGATTAAATGATACCACCGAATAATAATTACAGATGCGTTGTCAGCCATCCAATACAATCTAATAACACCATGCAGAAATAAGGTTTTTATGTTCCATATTAATTAATCATATTTCAGTTAATCATTGCATTCTTAACATTTTGTAATTGATTCACTCGTCACAATAAGGAAATGATCTACCTCTCCTTGATGAGTCCACTCTCGACTCCCTCCGCCATTTCCCGCATGGCTGTACAGATCTCGTCCCGCGATGTGTAGGAGAAACACACATTCAGCGTGGCTCTGCAAAATAAAGATGTATTTGTATCCAATAGTCTTTTAACACATGGATGGCATCATGCATAAACCATGTTATGTTGTACCATCTTTAATCTCAGCATGAATTTAGTATTTTTCACATAAACAAGAGGCCCAAGAGGGCCTGTGGACGCTCTACTGGCTAACATGGCTCTTATAACATCAATGAAGCGAGTGACTGCCATTTACGTTTTTTTGAAAGTTTCGGGCTAAAAACAGCTTTTTGACTAAATCAAGGGCCACAACTAAAGAATCTGGTAAAGTTTGGTAAAGATCAGATGAAAAATGACGGCCATACCGTATTAACTAGGCAAAATATAGCATTTATTTTTAACTAAATCAAGAGCCATAACTCCTCTGTTACTGGTCCGACTGGTCAAACAAACATAGAGCTAAAAAAAAAAAAAAAAAAAAATTATGAAAAAAAGGAATAATTTCAAAAAAAAAAAAAAATAATAAAAATAAAAAAAAAATAAAAAAAAATTTAAAAAAAAAAAAAAAATTAAATAAAAAAATAAATAAAAATAATAATAATAATAATAATAATTAAAATAAAATTAATAATAATATAAAAAAGACAGTTGTAAAATCTTGTAAAGTTTGGCAAAGATCAGATGCAAAATGAAGGCCCTATCGTATGACGAGGCATATTATAGCATTTTTAACAAAATCAAGGGCTATAACTCCGCTGTTACTGGTCCGATCTGGTTGGTTTTCAAACTTGACCAAGCTTTCGTAGACATTAACAATTTCATGAAGTTTGGTAAAGATCGGATGAAAAATGAAGGCGCTATCGTCTTAACGAGGCAAAATATATCATTTTGAAGTAAATCAAGGGCCATAACTCAGATGTTACTGGTCCGATATGGCTGGTTTTCGAACTTGTCCAAGCTTTCATTGATATTAACAATCTGATCAAGTATTGTAAAGATCGGATGAACAATGAAGCCCCTATCGTCTTAACGAGGCAAACTATAGCATTTTTAACTAAATCAAGGGCCATAACTTCGCTGTAACTAGTCCGATTTGGCTGGTTTTCAAACTTGTTCGAGCTTTCAATGACATTAACAATCTGATAAAGATTGGTAAAGATCGGATGAACAATGAAGCCCCTATCGTATTAACGATGCAAAATATAGCATTTTTAACTAAATCAAGGGCTACAACTCCTGATACTAGTCCGATATGGCTGGTTTTCGAACTTGTCCGAGCTTTCATTGATATTAACAATGTGGTAAAGTTTGGTAAAGATAGGATGAAAAACGAAGGCCCTATCGTCTTAACGAGGCAAAATATAGCAATATAGCGTTTTTAACTAAATCAAGGACCATAACTCCGCTGTTACTGGTCCGATCTGGCTGTTTTTCGAACTTGTCCGAGCTTTCATTGATATTAACAACGTGGTAAAGTTTGGTAAAGATAGGATGAAAAATGAAGGCCCTATTGTCTTAACGAGGCAAAATTTAGCAATATAGCATTTTTAACTAAATCAAGGGCCATAACTCCGCTGTTACTTGTCCGATCTGGCTGGTTTTCGAACTCATCCGAGCTTTCATTGATATTAACAACCTGTTAAAGTTTGGTAAAGATCGGATGAAAAATGAAGGCCCTTTCGTCTTAACGAGACAAAAGTTAACAACGGACGGACGGACGACGGACGGACGGACGACGGACGGACGACGGACAACTCGGCATCCCATAAGCTCTGCTGGCCTTCGGCCAGTAGAGCTAAAAAGCTGTACAGATAGTCACCTTTTGGCCATTCAGTAGTGCAAGTGCAGCATCCATGTTATTGGTTTATATGCCATTTTGCTTTTACTTAAAGTCGGGTGTGGGGTATGGACAATAGAAAATAGACAATATTTCATTCCGAGTAATTTAGGCCTCTGGCCCATAATAAAAATAACATATTGCATATTATACAACTATACAGCAATGTGACAAAAGTAGATAAAGAGACAAACAAATATAGTAACAACATTGAAATATATAATACAGTGGACTAGTACAAAAAGTACAACTACTGACAAATATACCAAATCGAGTTTCTATTCATGTACCAATGTTGTGAGCCTGGAAAAAAAGTTTTCTCTTATTAAACATTGTATACACATATTTCGAAAGTTGCGTTAACTTATAAGTATCTGTTGTACTCATTAAATTGTAGAAAACATAAATACTATTAAAGTTACCGCCTATGACTTCGAAAAGGTATTGATTGCGTAAGTTCGTATAATACGAACATTTCATAACAACATGCATTTCATCTTCTATTTCGTGAGAGTTACATAACATACATATTCTATGTTCATATGCGATATTATTGTGTCAGCCCGTTTCAACAAAAAGAGAATGTGCTGAACATCTAAGTTTAGACAGTGCAATTTTAAATTTCAATGGTATGTTTAATGTTAGATACCTTTCAACATCCAAATGTGTTTTAAAATGTTGATAGTGAATAGCTTTGCTTGACTGGTTTAAGTCGCCACGCCAATTTTGCAAGGCACAATCTATTAAACGCTGCTTAAAAATAGAAATAAATAATTGCTCATCACCTACATCTTCTGAAATCCACACAAAACCAAAACCATATTTGAATAGTAAGGATTTAACACGTGTTGCCCAGGTTACTCTTGTATTGTTCATTCGGATAAGATGTAGCCAATATTTTATACATTTACAATAATAACTAATAAAAAGAGGAAATCTGCCGCATTCGCCACGTCCAAAAGCGTGAAAAGTATTTTTGTACAATTTTAAATATCTACAACAAAACTGGTTTTGAGCATTTTCAATTAGTGGGGAGTATTCATATCCCCATAGTTCTGATCCATATGTTAAGATTGGCACAACCATAGTATCAAACTAGAAATTGTTATTGTCCATGGGACAAAAACGTATGGCTCCCCCACTCGCCCGAACAGGCATAATTGACGACTCTAGGTCCAACCGTTCTCTGTTGATCTGAGATCGTTTCGATATTCAATATCCCTGTGACTGTATCTACTATCTGTATCAGTAAGGCCACATAAAAAAATGTGGGGTTCACGTAACCCGACCGACCCTATTTTTTAAGGGGCCGACCCTAACACTTTTTATGCAAAAATTTCAACAAAAAAAAATCAAAAAAATTCAAAGAAAAACAATCAATACGGGTCATCTACTGGTCATGACCAACCATCCTTCCAAATTTGAGGACCCTAGGTCCAACCATTCTCTAGTTATTGATCGGACATTGTTTTGATAGTCAATGTCACCGCGACCATGACCTTTGACCTAGTGACCCCAAAATCAATAGGGGTCATCTACTGGTCATGAACAACCATCCTTTCAAGTTTGAGGACCCTAGGACCAACCATTCTCTAGTTATTGATCGGACATAGTTTTGATAGTCAATGTCACTGTGACCTTGACCTTTGACCTAGTGACCCCAAAATCAATAGGGGTCATCTACTGGTCATGAACAACCATCCTTTCCAAGTTTGAGGACCCTAGGTCCAACCATACTCTAGTTATTGATCGGACATCGTTTTGATAGTCAATGTCACCGCGACCTTGACCTTTGACATAGTGACCCCAAAATCAAGAGGGGTCATCTACTGGTCATGGCCAACCATCCTTCTAAGTTTGAGGACCCTAGGTTTAACCATTCTCTAGTTATTGATCGGACATCGTTTTGATAGTCAATGTCACCGCAACCTTGACCTTTGACCTAGTGACCCTAAAATCAATAGGGGTCATCTACTTGTCATGACCAACCATCCTTCCAAGTTTGAGGACCCTAGGTCCAACCATTCTCTAGTTATTGATCGGACATCGTTTTGATAGTCAATGTCACCGCAACCTTGACCTTGACCTAGTGACCCCAAAATCAATAGGGATCATCTACTGGTCATGACCAACCATCCTTCCAAGTGTGAGTACCCTAGGTCCAACCATTCTCTAGTTATTGATCGGACATCGTTTTGATAGTCAATGTCACCGCAACCTTGACCTTTGACCTAGTGACCCCAAAATCAATAGGGGTCATCTACTTGTCATGACCAACCATCCTTCAAAGTTTGAGGACGCTAGGTCCAGCCATTCTCTAGTTATTGATCGGACATCGTTTGTGACACAGACCTACAGACAGAAAGCACAAAATCAATATGGCTCCCCTACCACACTTTGTGTGGGGGAGCCATAATAATTTAAAAAGTTCATAATGATCAAAGAAACCGACATTTCTTTGAAGTTTGCATAGTGATATAATCGATTTTTTACTTTGAATTGCATTATATTTTTTGCTTTAGTTCAAATTAGTTTCGTGGTGATGTATAAACCCATATACTTATAAAACAAGACTGTTTCTATTTTGCTTCCATTATAAACCCAGTTTTCGCTTCCTCTAAGATAGCCCCCGTTTCTAAAGACTATAATTTTTGTTTTCTTTAGATTAATTTGCATACCAGTTCTAATGCAAAAGTTGGAAATAACATTTATCTGAGATTGTAGGAGTCTTACGGTAACACTGCAGTTTGCCATGTCATCGGCGTATAAAATTGCAAAGATATCATCTACTTCTTCTGAAATATGTATACCGTTTGTGCACGTAAGCTTTAATTCATCAAATCATTAATAAAGAGATTGAACAGAATCGTGCTTAATTTACGTCCTTGCCAACACCCAATATTACATTGAAATACGTCACAACCAGTGCGAACGCATAATGAAAGATTATTATACATGGCAATTAAAAGTGTCAGATATTTACCACCCACTCCTTTCCTTATAAGGCTGTTTAACATCTCTGTATGATCAATAGTATCGAAAGCTTTACAAAAATCAACAAACAGGCAATAAAATCTCCCACCTTTTTTACTAATATACTTTTGAACCATTGACATTAACGTAAACAGATTATCTATAGTGGAATAACCTTTTCTAAAGCCTGATTGGGCCTCATCAATCTTATTATGACTTTCTGCCCAGGTTGATAATCTATTAAACATCATTCCAGTTAAAATCTTGTTAAGTGTGTCTATAAGAGAAATACCGCGGAAGTTGTTAGCGTCATGTAATATATATACAGCTTCAACAAAGAAAATCCAAGCTCTATAGACACAATATAAACCGCTTTAACCAGCCAGACAAAAACCCCGAGACAAAACCCCCGAGTAACCAACTCATAATTCATTTCACGCATATTTAGTCATTGGTATTCTAAGTACCAGTGAATAAACGTATACTTTTGATCGGCACATACACACTATTATATGACCTGAACACCTGGATAGAGTTTTGATAAATGGTTTTGTGATGTAATGTTGCCGTTATTTGGTGGGTTAGTTTCTTTTAAATAAGATTCAGAAATAAGGAGTAACACGGACGACAACATTTTCAAATTCTATTTTTGGTTAAAACCAATACAAAAAGGAAGGCTAACAACAAAACTTTGAAATTAGTTATTAAACATTTTCTTTCTTTTTTTTAACAAGTTTGAACTTTTGGTAGGAGTTGACAGGGGGAGTCACATATTGAAAACTGGAATCTTGATAGAAAATGACAACTGAAATACAAAAGGCTATGCAGATGTATGAATATACGCCATGATCTGTGAAAGTTTCAAATATTCTCTTCCCTGTATATTAAATATCAACATCAATAGTATTTCATGTTCAAAGAAAATATTTTTGACAGGCAGGCCCTGAATTTATATTGACAGGCCCTGAATTAATTATATAGCAAAATATGTCAAAAAGGGACAAGCCCCAACCAGATTTTGACAGGGCCCGGACTTCGGGCTATCCTATTTCGTGAGCACTGATTTTTTTTACATCTAGCCTTTATGTTATATTTTCTTTTCCAAACCTATTCCTACATAAGCAACTCAGCTGAAGTTAGTTCTGTGAATAACCTCGCCCATGCTTGCTGCAGGTTACTATGGGGAGAAGCATAGCTATGCAAACTAATGTAGTACCTGTATATTCTATAAATAGAATCAGCAGCATCAGCTATATATTACATATTCCCACCAGTGTTATCATCCACATGGTTTAAGTCTATCATTAAGCTCTAAAAAACATGTTTACAAAGAAATGAGATACTTTAAATAAAACTTCAAACATACTGAGGAACATCAGTCAACAGACTATAAACTTACAACATTTTTAATGACTTAAATGAATTATCATCAACAATTTTCTTGCATCAACATGATATGGTAAATCAGATTCCAGCCTGCAAGTGCTAATAGACATACCTGTGTTTATATAGGCGAGCAAACACACTATGTAATCGAGGAAGTCCGCCGCCTTAGAGATATCTACATTTGTTATTTCAAAAATACATTGATTCAGTTTCAGAACTTAATTGGGCTCTAAGGTATAACTTGACTTCCTTTTTAATCATGTCCATTTTTTATTTATTTTTACAATACTTATATCTATTTGGTATTTACCATACACATACACTTTGCATTTTTAATTCAATTATTTGACAGCTATTCATCTATGAAAGCACTAAACCAATACACAAAAAGTTATGTTTTATTTCAAAATAATTTCACCAAAAATTGCAGACTGTCTGTCAGTCATAATTATAAAAACTTTACCTCAGTTATAATTGTCACAACTGTCCATCAGTTATAATTGTCACAAGTGTCCGTCAGTTATAATTGTCACAACTTCACATCAGTTATAATTGTAACAGTTGTCAATCAGAGTTATAATTGTCACAAGTGTCCGTCAGTTATAATTGTCACAACTGTCCGTCAGTTATAATTGTCACAGTTCGAAACATAATTATAACAGTTGTCCGTCAGAGTTATTATTGTAACCACTGTCCGCCAGGGTTTTACACAAGAACTGGAGGCCCATTATATTTGCATTCACATGGGGAGGGAAGGAATGGAATGAGCAGTACACCTCCCTTATTTAGGATTTAATTCATTTTAAGAAAAACAGTGATTTTAATCATTGTGACGTGTTTTGGAACATTGGCAATTACTCTAAGATTTTGTGATGTAGAAATGACATTTTAATGCAGAATTTGACCTTTACTGTGACCTTGACCTTTAAATATTGATAAGAGGTCACATGGCTATTATCATGGAATGTATATATATCGAAATTTAGAAAAGTTATTGTCAATATTATGTTTTTATGACAAACAAGAGGCCCAAGAGGGCCTGTGGACGCTCTACTTGCTAATATGGCTCTTATAACATCAATGAAGCGAGTGACTATCGTCTTAAAAAGACAAAATATAGCATTTTTAACTGAATCAAGAGCCATAACTCTGCCATTACTGGTCCGATCTGCCTGGTTTTCAAACTTGTCCAGTAGAGATAATAAAAATTAAACAAAAGGCCCAAGAGGGCCTGTGGACGCTCTACTGGCTAACATGGCTCTTATAACATCAATGAAGCGAGTGACTGCCATTTACGTTTTTTGAAAGTTTCGGGCAAAAAACAGCTTTTGAACTAAATCAAGGGCGATAACTTAAGTATCTGTTAAAGTTCGGTCAAGATCAGATGAAAAATGAAGGCCCTACCGTATTAACGAGGCAAAATATAGCATTTTTAACTAAATCAAGAGCTCCTCTGTTACTGGTCCGACTGGTCCAACATAGAGCTAAAAAAAAAAAAAATGAAAAAAAAAGAAAAAAAAATAAAAAAAAGGGAAAAAAAGGGAAAAAAAAGAATAACAATTGGAAAAAAAAAAGGAAAAAAAAAAAAAAAAAAAGTTTCGTAACGATCGGATGAAAAATGAAGGCCCTATCGTCTTAACGAGGCAAAATATAGCATATTTAACCATAACTCCACTGTTACTGGTCCGATATGTTTGGTTTTCAAACTTGTCCGAGCTTTCATTGATATTAACAATCTGATAAAGTTTGGTAAAGATCGGATGAACAATGAAGCCCCTATCGTCTTAACGAGGCAAAATATAGCATTTTTAACAAAATCAAGGGCCATAACTCCGCTGTTACTGGTCCGATCTGGCTGGTTTTCGAACTTGTTAGAGCTTTCATTGACATTAACAATCTGCTAAAGTTTGGTAAAGACCAGATGAAAAATGAAGTCCCTATCGTCTTAACGAGGCAAAATATAGCATTTTAAACTAAATCAAGGGCCATAACTCCGTTGTTACTGGTCCGATTTGGCTGGTTTTCGAACTTGTCCGAGCTTTCATTGACATTAACAATCTGGTAAAGTTTGGTAAAGATCAGATGAAAAATGAAGGCCCTATCGTCTTAACGAGACAAAGGTTAACGACGGACGGACGACGGACGGACGACGGACAACTCGGCATCCCATAAGCTCTGCTGGCCGAACCAGTAGAGCTAAAAATGGCCCTTGAAACCAGAATTTGACCTTGAACTTATATATTGGAAAGGTCACTAGAATTTCATCATGAAATGTATATCTTGACAGTTTTATGAATAAAAATACTGGTAATAAAGTTTTTGTAATGACTCTTGGACAATGGATGGACAAGGACCCCTTTGTATTGTTTTTCCCCTGAAAAGGTGACAAAATTGGAATTCATGTGTTCCAAACCAAACAGTCCAGTCAAATACTATGTTTTATCATGTATATATCCAGTGTGTGATTTTTGTCGTTTTTTTTTTACAGTTTTAATTTATTGTTAGAGAAAGTACATAACCTTAGCTAAAAATGAATAGTACACCTCAGCTATTTTAATACAAATATATATAAAGCCAATAAAGATCACTGTAGTGAATAATTTCGAGACTGCTCCAGGTGTTTCTAGCACTCTTAACTAAATTTGAGATTTAGAGGCAGAAGTATTCACTATTTACACACTTATTTCCTGCCTGATAAATAGGCATACATGAATGCAGACATGAAACACATGGGAAAGGAGTGGACACTGGATGAATGGAAATGCGGAGTCTCTTGCCTTTGGGGTGAAAGACAATTATTTTAATATGTGCAACTCTCATTGGCTAACAAAAACATAGTGTACTGGCCAAATGTCAAGTAAGAGAAATACAAACATCAAGTTAATAAGAGAAATACAAATATCAAGTTAATAAGAGAAATACAAATATCAAGTTAATAAGAGAAATACAAACATCAAGTTAATAAGAGAAATACAAATATCAAGTTAATAAGGGAAATACAAACATCAAGTTAATAAGAGAAATACAAATATCAAGTTAATAAGAGAAATACAAATATCAAGGTAATAAGAGAAATACAAATATCAAGTTAATAAGAGAAATACGAACAATTTTCAAACTAGAAATGTTGGATATCCAACTAATGGCCCCACTAAACGTAAAACTTTTAAGTGTGCGACCTTGAACTTGTGGTAACAGGTTATCAGAAAAATGATGGAATGTCTTTGTACGATCTAAGTAAACAAATAAAATATGGAAGTAATTCGTGAAAGCACTTTGATAAAATTTACCAAAAATAAAACTTTAACATTATACTGAAAGCAGACCTGAATGCAAAACTTTCAAGTGAGTGACCTTGACCTTATGGTCACAGGCGATTATAAATATGACAAAATGTACGACCTTAGTAATCACTTATAAAACAAAATATGGAGGTATTTTTAGAATATGAGCAAATACGGTGGACGGATGAATGAACGAATGAACAGACAACGCCAAACAGTATAGCCCCACCAATTTTGGCGGAGGCATAACAAGTAGGGTAGTACTGGCTAATTTAGTTGATCCAGATGGTCAAAACATTACATGCCACATCATAGTTTAAACACCTTACCATCATAATTACATACAGTTAAATGTTGTATTATTATTTACAACAACAATAAAACATAATTATAAAGTCTGTGTAGAGCTATACTATGTAAAGTCTAATAAACCTTCAGTTTATTTGATAGGTGAAATCATGTGATGTCAAGTGGTTTATTTGATTTCCAAATCTGCCAAAAAAAAAAGATAGGTGTGTTTCCTATTGCATGCTCTGAAAAAATAGGGTAGGTAGGTAGGCCTTTTTTTTTTTTTTTTGAGCAAGATATTATGAGATTCTACATGTATTTTTCTCATAAACCCCATACAAGTTGATGATACAACTGGAAGTTTCTCTGTGATGTCAGTTTACCTCGATATATTGTGATAAATCATTGTTCAGAACAATTTTTATTTTTTTTTCATAAAATGTTTTAGGGTCGGCCCCTTAAAAATAGGGTCGGTCTGGCCACCGGAAACACATTTGTTGTTTTTTTTGCCTCACATGATGCCAAGCAAGCTCCTGAATGAAAATGATGCAAAAAAAACAAGTCGCTAACAAGTCGCTTTTCAGTTTGAAAATATTAATGAGGATACAGTATGGTTAGTGTCTAAATTAGATTCGCAGCAAAAACACAAGAGCATTTTCTTTCTTCGTGTTTTCTAACGTTTGTCAAATTCGGCTGTATACTAAGGCTCCTGCCATGTACTTTTTATATTATATTTACAATAAATGATGGGAAAATGTTTACCTTGTGTTGTTTTTCGACACATTGACAACTTCGGCGATGATCTTCTGTATGTCATCAGGCAGCAAGGTAAGGTTACCAAGAACTCGCACACACACATTATGCTTCTCTATCAGCTCCCTGAAGGAGGCAGGGATATTTTTTTGTCATGTTATGCTTTCAAAAGATGAATAAATCAAGGTGCTACTTGAAGATTTCTGAAGTCCACTCTAATGTGTCAAACCAATAGGATTCTATCTGGCTAAAGTGGTGGAAGGACTTTAAACCTTAGAAATACACACACACATTTAAGATTGCCATGTGTCCCTTTAAGCATTGTTGTTTACCAACTTGATATGTGCAGGGCTTTTTTCAAGAACAAGAGGTCAATGACCTTGAAGCTCTACTGATTGATTTTGATTTCAGGAAGTAGTCGCTACAGACTTGTTTTTTGAAAATCTATTTTTAACCGTGGCAGCCATCTTGAATTTCCGGCCGACCTGAAATTTTGCTAGGATCAATTAGACATTAAGAGCAACATTCCTGTGAAGTTTCATGAAAATCCGTCAAGTAGTTTCAGAGGAGTAGTCGCTACAAGTTTTCATTATATAACTCTATGTAAACAAAGATGGCGCAGCCATGTTTAACTTCAAATCAAAACGATTTTCGACAAGGACCAACATCATGTCATACTGATCATTTTAGAAAAAGTCCCATATCAATATCTCTAATTGTTTTGAAGAAGTAGTCGCTACAAACTTATTTATTTTAAATCTATTTTTAGCTGTGGCGGCCATCTTGAATTTCCGGCCGACCTGAAATTTTTCTAGGATCAACTAGACATCAAGAGCAACATTCCTGTGAAGTTTCATGAACATCCGTCAAATAGTTTCAGAGGAGTAGTCGCTACAAGTTTTTACTATATAACTCTATGTAACCAAAGATGGCCACTGGCAGCCATGTTTAACGTCGAATCAAAATAATTTTTCACAAGGATCAACATCATGTCATGCCGATCATTTTAGAAAAAGTCCCATATCAATATCACTTATAGTTTTCAAGAAGTAGTCGCTACAAACTTATTTTTTAAAAATCTATTTTTAGCTGTGACGGCCATCTTGAATTTCCGGCCGTCCTGAAATTTTTCTAGGATCAATTAGACATCAAGAGCAACATTCCTGTAAAGTTTCATGACAATCCGCCAAGTAGTTTCAAGAGGAGTAGTCGCTACAAGTTTTTACTATATAACTCTATGTAAACAAAGATGGCCGCTGGCAGCCATGTTTAACGTTGAATCAAAACAGGATCAACATCATGT
Organism: Cyrtodaria siliqua; assembly: GCA_037043455.1. Taxonomy (NCBI): domain Eukaryota; kingdom Metazoa; phylum Mollusca; class Bivalvia; order Adapedonta; family Hiatellidae; genus Cyrtodaria; species Cyrtodaria siliqua. The sequence goes on from JAWPHD010001971.1 coordinate 280,116, forward strand.
CATGCTGATCATTTTAGAAAAAGTCCCATATCAATATCACTTATAGTTTTCAAGAAGAAGTCGCTACAAACTTGTATTTTAAAACTCTATTTTTAGCTTTGGCGGCCATCTTGGATTTCACATCAACATGAATTTTTGCTAGGATCAACAAGACTTTATGGGCAACATTTCTGTAAAGTTTCATGAATATCCATTCAGTAGTTTCAGAGGAGTTGTCGCTACAAATAAAAGTTTACGGACAGACGGACAGATGACGGACGCCGCACCACGGCATAAGCTCTGCTGATCTCTGATCAGTAGAGCTAAAAATGGGAAAGGTTAGGCCTGTTGATTTTAGTGAAAAGAAGCTGGAGACTGTCCAAATTGGGAAAATAAATAGATAAATAGCGTGATTTTCGGTGTTTAGGGGAATTTTTTTTTAAGAGAATTTTTTCAGTAAAATGCATGTTTTAGGTAAAATATCGATCAGGCTTTAGAATTTAGTTATTTTAACATACAAACTTTGGTATGTAAAGTCTGTTTTTTTGTAATTGGGAAGAGGCCGAATTTCGGCCCCACGTAAATAAGTTATAAAAAAAAAACTGATGTGGCATGCCTGTCGGGCGGTGTATTAGGCAGAATTGAATTGAATTGAATGTTGTTTAACGGCTCATCAACACAGTACAGGTTATTTAGAGCCGCCCCAGAGAGAGGGGAAGGATACATAGGAATCCGGGAACCTGCCCTACTCTTATTATCGAATAGATACCTATGGTTCTTTAACGTGCTCGGATGATAGACCGATACACGGGACCGCCCGGTTTACGTCCCCGTCCGACGGACGAGGCTAAGGAAAAGTGTCTTGCCCAAGAACACACCGACGGAACTCAGAGGCACCACGGAGGATTGAACCCGGGGCCTCCGGTTACAAATCCGCCGCGCTACCGACTGCGCCACGCCAGCCCTCAGAAATCAAGAACTGGGTGTGCAAATATGCAAACATGGTGTGCAAAATAATTTCCTAATACGCACTACGCGCCAATTCACAACAAGTGGGTTTACAGATAGGCGAAAAAGGTACATTTTAGATCATCTTTCTACTATAAATGTATACAAAACATAACAATATTGAGAAAGCAGGAGTTTGGAAGTGCGTTTTTTCACCCCACCCACTCCACCAAATATTGTCCGCGATCTTTCAAAAACGGCAGTGCAAAAGACAGCTGCATGGTTGGCAGGCTAATAAACTGATGCTGGGCCACAATACACTATTACTCAATCAGCTCTTGTTCCCCCCACAAGGGTTTCCTGTCTCAAATATTCATACAAGAAATCCGTGGATTCACATGTCTCGCCTAACGGGGGCTGGACTTAAAAATAAAAAGGTCAATGATGCTTAAATGAAAGTTTGTAAACATTTTAGTAATTAAAAACAATCGAGTTTGCCGTCTGCTGAGATGACATTTAAGTGCATTTGTTTAAAAACAAAATGCCATCTATTAAAAACAAGAGGCCCAAGAGGGCCTGTGGATGCTCTACTGGCTAAAACGGCTCTTATATCAAGGGTTGTCGACATAAAATTCCCATTAAGTTTTTTTTTTAAAACATTGCAAAAACAACAGGGATAGGATGGCCTTAGATCGCTCACCTGGTAATCATGGGCAATATGTCTGCTGTGTCTAGTCTGGCATGGGTATTTTTTAATTTGTCCCACTTTCTTCTATGAATGAAATTTCATAAAAATGGGTGGTGGGGGGGAGGGTTTATATTAACATTCTAAACAAATATGGTAAAGATCAGATAAAAAATGAAGTAACTACAGATTTAACAAAGGAAAATACAAAAATACAATATAGCATTTTTCAACAAATCAAGGACCATAACCTGTCGTTATTAACTAGATCTAGCTGGTTTTCGAACTTGTCCAAAATTTCATTGATATACCATGCTTTGCACAATTAGACATCATACTGAGGCTTCCTGCGAAATTTTGTAGAAATCCAACAAGCCGTTTAGGAGGAGTAGCGCCGACAAGAAATTTAAAGTAAAAATGTCAAAGTGCCATAACTCCGTCATAAATCAGCAAACTGGAACAAAAGCGCGACATGCATCTTACCAATGCTTCCTGCCAAGTTTCGTCGAAATCCAACAAGGCGTTTAGGAGGAGTAGCGCTGACAAGAAATTAAAAAAAAATGTCAAGGAGCTGTAACTCCATCAAAAATCAATGAACCGGAAAAAATATATGCAATAAGCACAGCAATGCTTCCTGCTAACACGGTGTTAACAAAAAAAAATAAAAAAAAATAAAAATAATGAAATAAGAAAATCAAAACAAGAGGTCAATGACCTTGAAGCTCTACTGATAGATTTTTGATAGCTAGATCAGCATTCCTGTGAAGTTGCATGAAAATCTGTAGTTTCAGAGGAGTAGATTGATTGAATTGGATTTTATAGTCGCACCAACAGCT